>SNQJ01S0005758.1:0-17275 GCA_010110895.2 Picea sitchensis
CGGTGCAGGTGAATTTGAACAAGATCGGAGGGCTACTGTAGCACGTCACAGTATAACTACTAGAAACCATTGATTGTTATTACCAGAGAATTCGAAGAGACCTCTGTGTGATCGCCAGAGGAGACGAAGAGCCTCTAAAATTCGTCCAGTGAAGCAAGACAATTTTTAGGGGGATTGACAAATGGATGAGCATTGAAGTCTGTAACTGAAACAGAAGTCATAAGCTCGACTGTGCCAAAGAAGGCGAGGAGTCTCAACTGCTAGAGAGGTTGAGGAATCTCAGCAGAACACCCAGTAATGTTGAACACATGACAGGAACCACCAGAGAAGCTGAAGAGTTGCGATGATCAGAAAAATCACTCGAGATGTGAAGGAGATTTAGCACGGTGTGAGCATGCAGAGGCATGAAAAATATTGCATGCACAAGGAGCACAAGAACTATAATAATGTTGAACAAAGAAGAGATGGTGTTTTTTGTCGTGGGGAAGGATTCAAGTGTGAGCAAGGAGGCAGAGCTCAAGAGAAGAAATGCACAGTAGAGGAAGGCTACATTGAAGGGATATGGTGCAGAGAGTATAAAAGGTAGAAGAACAGAAAGTGAAAGGGGCGTGCATAAGACACTGATGCAGACAGAGCAGAGTATGTAACAGAATAGCGACAAGGCTGGTAAGCCATTGAATAACTTTATATCACTGTAATAAGTTTTATGGAGGGGATTGACAAATGGATGAGCATTAAGGCCTAGAATTGAAACAGGTTTGCTAAGCTCCGACCGTACAAAGAATACAGGAGTCCCAACCGCTAGATAAGAGGTTGAGAATCTCACAGAATACCCAAGAATGTTGAACACATGACAGAAACCACCGAGAATCTGAAGAGTTGTGATTATCAGGAAAATCACTCGAGATGTGAAGGAGATTTAGCACGGTGTGAGCATGCAGAGGCATGAAAATATTGCATGCACAAGGAGCACAAGAACTATAATAATGTTGGAACAAAGAAGAGATGGTGTTTTTGTCGTGGGAAGGATTCAAGTGTGAGCAAGGAGGCAGTGATCAAGAGAAGAAATGCACAGTAGAGGAAGGCTACATTGAAGGGATATGGCAGAGTATAAAGGTAGAAGAACAGAAAGAGAAAGGGGATGCATAAGACATCATGTGACAGAGCGTAGTATGTAATGTGAATGCATAAGGCTGCAAGCCATTGAATAATCCTATATCAATGAATAAGTTTTAGCAACAAGGAATTTATATATCAGGTTGGTTGGGAGGTGCCAGGGAGGACTGGTGTCTCAACAATTCAAGTGGGTGCTTGAACGCAGGAGTTGGTGCTTCCTCTTAGTTGGTGCTAGAGAAACTAGGAGTTGGTGCTTCCTTCTAGTTGGTGCTAGAGAAACTGTGGGTTGGTATCCTTCTAGTGGGTGCTAGAGAAAATAGAGAGTTGGTGCTTCCAAGAAGTTGCATCTTGCAAAACCAGAGGTTGTAGCCCTCACAATGAGTTTGTGCTCACATGTGCGACAATGTGAAGAATGTAGATAATACTTATCATATAAAGAAAAGAGGTTTTACCCTGCATGGATTTCTGAATTCATCTCTGCCTCTGTTTTCTCTCATATATGTGACTGATGCTAATGTGCCTTTGCTTACTTCTCTCTCTGCATTATTGTGATAATCTTTGAGTGGCTTGTAAAATATTTTAAAAAGAAGCATAATTGTTTACACACGGTAACAACTGATTCACCTTCGCCAGCTTGTTTAACAAAGAAAACTCCATATCGGCCTTGGACAGCTTTGAAATTTTAATGATCTAATTGGATGAAACAACTAATTCAACAAATGATGGACTTGAACCTTCAAGTGGAGAAAGAGGTAGAGAAAACAAAGGATGAACATAGAAATATCCAAGAAGAGAAAAACGAGGTGCAAGAAGACCACAAATAAATAAAATAGCAACTCAAGAAACTCCAATAAGAGAATCAACAATGGAAGGACCACTAGAAAACAACAATATTTTAGGGAGAGTGTCAAAAGTTTAAAGAAATTTGATAGAATCTTGACATGGCTCAGATCAAGCATCGACTTTCAACATGGTATTGAGTAATTAGTCAATGTATTTCACCATGGCCTATGCCAAGTTCAAATTGCAACAAAATTTATTTCAGGATTTAACAGATCGAAGGAATGTGATGACCGACTTGAGAGAACAGAAGTAACTATTAGTACAAATTGTTGAAGAAAAGAAAGCGAAAGCATAATTGATCTAGCAGATGTGAAAATGGTTTAAGGAAGTGGAAAATGCACATGTGGAAGATGGTAATACCATAAATCACCTAAACCATGTCACTAAGAAAGTGCTTCTTATGGAGGTAAAGTTCAGTCCCAACTCAACATAAGTGTAGAGTACCCCATTGAAAAAAATTTGGACTTCTTCACTTAGAGAAAATCACTCAAGGTACAAGCATAGTATTCCATAGATGAATGGTGCACTTTTTAATAGTACATATAGATAGTAGCACCTCACATTCATCAAAACCTCTTGACCTGAACTCAAAACCAATACTCAACAACACCATACCTCCACTTCACCTTTATTGTCGCACTTCCAATTCTTCATTATGAGTGCTTATGAATCAAATTTTCCATACCCAGTACTACCTATACATGAAACAAAATTCAAGGGTTAAAACAATTCAAAAATCCACCAATAAACAAAAGGAATAAAACTACATAATAAAGCAGTTCCACTTAATATTCCAAAAGTAATCCTATAAGAACTATTTGATCAACCAAGAAACCAGAAGAGTAGGTTAACAAGCCAGAGAGGAGAGAATAGGTTGACCAGAACATGCAGAAAAAGGACCCACCAGAATATACCACACAACAACAAACTACATCAAATAAATCACATCTAGTAGAATCCCCAACACCATATCAACATGATATTTTTAAAATATTTGAAACAACTACAATTTTGATACCATGTTGTTCAAATTTATAAGTTTTCAAAATGCCCTTTTGTGATAAAATTCTCTGTAATTTTGTAATTGTTTGACCACATCTCCTATGTGCTCAAGATGAGAAATGAATTGAGGTGGGATGATATTTTTGAGGGTCTATTCGAATCTTTTGACTGGACCCGATAGTTAATGAAGTCAAAGAATAATATATTTTTCTCTATCCAAGTCTATAAGTTCGTTTACCACTTGGTTGGGTCAACTGGTCCAGGTACTTAGACAATTACAAATACATAGTAATTTAATAATGAATATAAATATGTGTGTAGCATAGAACAAGGAAGATCTGTTAGAACTGTTGCGACATACAAAAAATTGCTTATTGATGGTATCCCCATTACTTTGTGTCCTCTTCTCTATTAGCATATTTCTATATATTTCTCTATGTGAAGGACTACTTGTAACATCTACATACAATACTCTAGATTACAACAATAGTCGACTACAAACTTTAGTGAGTGGTATTCAACCATATTTAATGTAAACCATAGTCGAAAATAATTGATCAAAGTCAACTAATGTTAATTAATTACACCCATAGTCCACCATTAAAAAAATAATAAACTATAATCGACATGATTCTATGCATAAATTTAATTGTTTAGTCTACCAACTTGTTATTATAGCATATTTTTCCATCTTATAGCATGGATGCACATGATTGGCCTAATTATTTAATCCCTGTCCTACTTGCAGACACAAAACTCATTTATTCTACCCACTACTTAAAACCTTTACTATTCATATGCTCCCTATCAGTTGCACAGCTAGCATGTGAATTTTTTCACATGCATGTTTCTCTTATGTAACTCACATATGCATTTGTTTGGCACAAACAAATATAAAAATATGTATTTTCAGGAGGCTTTTACATGTTTCTCCTATTCCCAAACCCCTATAGTCCATGAGTAATTACTTCAACCGTATTTTTGGAGTATAAATTGATGCCAATGGTAGAGGATGGGAAGCATTCCAAATAACATCATTACGCTAAAAAATTCTAATTCTGTAATCCACTTCCCATGGTTTTTAAGAATTCCCCTCTTTATGTCCTTTAAACCCATTTTTCCAACCATGTTGCTCAATTATGGCCACCTTGAACATTCTTATATTGACTGTACGACTACAGGTTTTGTTGTGGACCACTATGAATGTCACAAATTCTCCCTCGGACATCTTTCCTCAAACAAGAAACCATGTCATGGGGTATGGAATTGATTGATTATTTACCTCTTCATTAATTCAAGCATAATCATCCTCTTTTTTCCCTCTTCTAGTGAAATTATAGATAATAGTAGCCATAAGACTAAAATGAATAGGAAGAGGGAATAATAAGAAATAAATGTCACCAACCTATGCAATTCATGTTGGAGACAGCCACAACAAGCTCCCATGAGTCATGCCATGGTGTCCTACTATACTCTTGTAATCTCATGTTTAGGAATGGAGTCTAACTACTCACCATACTAGAGAGGTCACCAACCCTCTCTGTGTCATGTTGCAGATGAGAAACCAACCAAACAATGCAATTATGTCAATGTTTCATCCAAACCTACACAGGTGATCCAACCAAAGCAAGTTCGAACATATGATAGTTTATCAAGAAAAGGATGAGAGATTCCAATATGGAAGAATGAGAAAATATATTCACACTAATCCAATAAGTTGATCAATGAATGATGATTGATAAGGACAAAATGATCAATATGATCAAATGAATGAGTGGAATACACTTCATATATGGAATAAAATTCCATAATTAAGAAAATTGATCAAGACGTTAGATTTCATTAGGAATGAATGCATGCATAATAGTGTTGGTCAAAATAGAAAGTCTAAAATAGAACTAGCGAAAGAATTTCGATCGAACTAGTGTGTCAAAATATAAATTTCTCCAAAACCCCCCAAACATCACTATGGAGTAAAAAGTGTTCTACATCTAGGCTATATTAGGTACTCATGTACAATGCAACTAATGAACAGTAAATAAAAATGAGGAAAGAGGGAGAAAACCACATGGGAACAAACCTCAAGATGATAATGAATCAAATAAGAAAGGCTTGCTAGCAGCTTGTGTTCTTTGAATTCCAAGATGATTCCAAATGTTTGAAGCTTCTCACCGAAAAGTCCGCATGAAGATGTAGAAAAATTTATGGATTATATGAATTCCTTTGGAAACTTGTCTAGTCTTGTACCTATTGATCATGTGGACCCATATGCACTTGAAAAATATTCTTTTCTGGTGGAAATGGAAACTGATATACCAAGTCTCGATTCTCTAGGAGTGAGTTGCACTCCTCTCCATGGTTTCATAATTGATTTCCACAATCTTATTGTAGGTCCATCGGATCAAGATATTGAACCCATATAGAAAATGCACAGCACGCAGTTCAGGTTGAAAGTACATGAGAAGTATCCTCATGATGAGTTTGAGTCCTCCTTGAATCCAATGTATTCCATGAAAGTATACCTACTTCATGGGGTGTGGTATTTTCCTTCTTGGGAATCTACTAAAGCTTTGGCACTCACTTATTATCTGGATGTACTACCTTCTCATTTCCACATGTATAGAATTGAGTGTCCTGAATAATATTTGATAACTGAACCGATGGAATCACAAGATATTGCAGTTGAAATGGAGGTGCATGTAAAGTACTCTCTTTATGTGTAATTAGAAAAGATGAGTCACCGGAAAACAAACTTATTGAATTTATACAACCTTGATTTGTGATCCACTTCACCAAAATTGCAATAATCGAATGGTCATGCATATCAAGTACATAAATTGAATATGATCTAAATTCAATGTTTTTACCTTTCTAAGTGATCTAAAAAAATGAGAGCATATTCATGGAAATCTTTGGAACATGAAACATTCTAAAATTCCATTATGGAGTTCCAGTCTTCCCTCTCCTGCTACTGTTACTGTAGTATTATCCCCCATGAGAGTAGGGGGTATTGAGCATGGACTCGAGGAAGATAAAACTTCTTCTTTCACTGTCGTATGATGTGATGTGCCATAATCTATAATTCATGAACTAGATGACGAATTAATTGAAAAAAGATCATGATGATATTCTTTCTTAGGTGTAGGATATTCTTTTCCTTGGTTCTTGACTCTCTTTGGAATGAAGTTTCCAAGGTTGTTATTATGAAGTACTCATGCCATAAGATCAATTTGTTTTCATGCATGTGGATTCTTCAATTTATTTGGTTCATCAGTAAAGAAGTGCACTGCCTCTCTTCTTCTTCTTGGAATCTAAAGAGTCTTTGGAGCCTGAAGAATCATCGAAGGGTTTGGAATACCATTCCTTATCGCTTTGTTTCTCCTTTCCTTTCTATTTGGATTATCCTTTTCCATCATGCATTGTGAGTGCATGTGATTTGGGATCATTGATTAGGACCATCTGAATGAGTTTTTCTTGATCATGTGTGAGAGAATAAATGAACTGATCCATCGTAGGCATCTTCCAATTTGTTCCAATGAGATATCTTCCAAAATGTAAATTGGAGACACATACAACATATTATGGTCCTAACTTAGGCAATATTGGTAGATAAATACTACAAATTAACAAAATGTTTAGGATCCAGGGTATTCAACTCTACCTCAAGAATATGACCTCTCATCTTATCCTTCTTCCAAAGAGACTTTCTGGTGGTCCAAATTTCCTTTGGAGTCCTGCATGTGGAAACATGAAACCATAAATCAATGGAAATCAATTCAATAAGAAGTCCTATGGACTCATCCTTTCAATTATCCCATGTGACCTTCTCAATTGTTGATGTATTTTTTGTTTATGTCCCCATCATCAAGTTAAAAGAACTTTTCCATCCTAGTGGAATTCATCCTGACTTCCAATAAAAATAATCACAGGAGGATTACCCAAGCTTGACTATAGAATAGGCTGCTGTATCCATTCCATTGTTCTCCGAGGAACCCCTAAAAAATTTATACCATATGCAATTGAAAAAATTAAATCACTGTGAGAAAGTACATCAAAATGAAAATTTTGTATCAGCCTTTAGAGTTTCAATATTTTCCTTTATGAGAAAACTATGAGGAATATTGCCTCTCCAAATATTTGAAAACCCATTTGTATAATGGGTTGATTTACTTCTCAATCATATCGTTTCCTGCAAAGTTAATATTTGGGAGAAATCACTATAGAAAAGGTCACTTTAAATGAAAAAATTTGTATCAGTTTCAGGAGACTATCTTGCGGCTTACTTTTCGAGCAAACGGTGAGGAAAATCGCCAAATGGTTGAAAACCACTTGCGTATGTAATAATTTACTTCTCACATGGGCCATTTCCTCCATATGTTAATATTTTAGGAGAAATCCCTTTGTCTTTTAAACACGACCCACTCTCCTAAACTCTGATTTTCCTTATTCTTAGGCTTGTATAGATTGCTCCAAGCAACTTAAATTTGATACCATGTCAATGTTTCATAGAAACCTGTGCAGTATATCTAGCTAAAGAAAATGAAATAAAATATTATCGAAAGAATGAGATTCAATATGGAAGAATGAGAAAATATATTGACACTACTCCAATGAGTTGATCAATGAATGATGTGTTGATATTATGGTAGAAGCTAAGTGGAGGTATTAACTCCTCGTGATGTAACATTTGGACAAGTCTAGAATATTCTCGAAGTAAGAGAACCCTAGCTGCAAGGAAATAACCTTAGAAGATAAGTCAACTCAATATAATAATTTATATTGAATTATTATCCTCCAGAATTAGAAGTCGGCCTAGTTAGGTCACTTGGAGGACTATAAATTAGAGGGCACTAGAGCTCATTTTCACTCTCACACACACAAAATTCTTACATGACGCGGGTGTAAGGACTAGAGGAGGAGTCAGAGTTACGAAGTGGTGACTTGGTCTTCATTTATGGCTGGAATTTCCCAAGTTATGGTTTGGATTCTTTGTTTTGTACACTAGCTTTGGAGAGAGGTGCACAATCTTTGGCTGACATATTGTCTTAGGGTTTGCTTTAGAAATTATTTTGTCTGTCAAGATTAAAGTACTTGGAGGGGGTCCTTTGTGCCTATGGTTGGGTGACACCTTTTATATTGTTCATGAAAATGAGAAGACCCATTTTTCTAATAGGTTATGGGGCCCAATAATTATCTTCAAACAAATTAACCATCAATGCAGATTTGGTGAAGATTTTCTTTAGCTACAAGGGTGGGTTGGTAATGAGTTTTTTGTTGTAGCAACAAAACTCCCAACTCCTGCGTCAGGGAATTTAATTGAATAAGTTGACCTAATTCCTAGATAACTTACTATCACACTTCAGCCTGTGGTTCACCTCTTAGTACTCTCTGCCAGCTCAAGCATCAAGTTTGGTTTTTAAATGTCAGTAGTTGACTATGAAAAGTTAAAAATTGACCAAGTCAAAGAAGTCATGAATTTTTACTCTATGAAGTCATAGAACAAGCTAGAAGGAGATTCCAACTTCAAAGCATGGAATACAAGGATTGACTCATCCTTTCCAGGAATAAAGGGTTGGATATCATGGAAAGGAAAGATCATGGAAACCATGCTTTGAAGTGGGAAAAATAAAAGGAACCTCAAAATAAAGTAATTAAGGGAGAAGTTCAAGGAAAATTACATCAATGCTATATAGTCCTAGTGGAATATTTAAAGTACCATTTGATACCCCAAGATTATCTTGACTCTCATCTAAGATGACATGTCAACTAAACTCTTCTCATTCATAAATATTGGACAAGTGATGAGTCCAAATAATGAGATTCGTGACATGAAAATTAATAATGATGAAAACATAACATCAGGTTTGTAAGACCCTTAGTTAATAGATTAGCTGCACCATTGACGAAATCATTTTCATAAAAGGAACTAGTAAATATAGTTCTTAATGGCCTTGCCAAGACATGCTGGGATGCATTTTCAACAAGCATGAACATAACAAATGAATTATGCCACATTTGACATCCTGGACTTGTCATATGCATAAGAATAATCAAGGATTAGCGCAAAAGAGGAATCCCAAAAGAAAGATGATGATCAATCTTAATCCCACAGATTTTGTGATAACTAAGGAGATGATGTCTCAGTACTCCATGAAAGGGATATGGAGGCCGAGGGACTACATGAGCAATAATACCCTTTGCACAGGAAAACCCACTCACCACCACAAATGGTCACATAGGTTTACAAATGAATCCACCACACCCGCTTGGCTTCCAAGGGTAGTGTGGTCATTCCTGCTCCCATGAGGTACAAGTCAATGATATGGTGAGAATCATTTCAATATCTAAGGCATTTGATCATGTTGTATCTTATATTTCTCTAAACTTCATGATCCTGGTGGCTTGACATTATGTCTTTTCCATGCTTCACCTTATGGGTTGACATTGTGTCAGAGTAAGTGGTTTTCTCTTAGGATGGGTTTGCTACTCAGATCTCCCTTGATGAGCCATTGTACCATTTCTCCCCATCATACCTACTGTTCTCCATCATTATTCCCACATTGCTTCCTTTACCTCTTTGGATTTAGGTGTATTGACTCCAAGAAGGGGTCCTCATTCTATGGGAAGAAGGGGATAAAGTCCTAGAGGGGTTGGTGTTTGGTAAAATATAAAATAATTATATAAACCTTCCATATTATTCTCCCAAGGATCACGAAGAAATAAATGAACACTTATCTTTGAATAAAAAGGTACCCACAATATAATAAAGAAATGCTTGAAAGGTAGGTTGAAGGATAGAGCAATCTCCTCGTGATGAGACGACCAATCACGCCCATGGATATCTAGTGGTATGACATTGTCATCATATGGTCACCAACTAGGGAAATGACTCTCAATTTCATGGTGGATAGAAAGGAGTTCTTATCATGAGCCATTCTTCTCATTTCCATTAGTATTTGTAAGTGACATCAGCTACCACTGGTCACCATGCCAACACAATGACCTTCACAAGTTGATTACTAAGAGGGGGAGAATAAGTAATAGATAACTTGATCCTTTTAACCATAAAATTCAAGTGTTAAATCATCAGCATTATAATCCAATAGTTGTTGAGTAAATAAACAACAATGAAAAATGAGCAATCATACACACACACACACACCTGCTTGTTGGCTGGAAACCCAAAGTGGGAGAAAACCGCGGGAATGTTTTTTTCTTATATGTCTTTAAGAATTACATTCATTGAAGCACCAACTCTTTGTTTTCTAGCTACAACTGAATGGAGGCTCCAACTCTAGTTTCTCAGTTACAACCTGAGGGCTCCAACTCCCCTATTGTCTAGATATAACTAGAAGGAGGATACAACCCCTATGTTCTTCGGGACATAACCATAAGGTACAACCACTCCGCTATATCTCATCCAACCGCCCTGACATATATGTAGAATTAGGGAACCATTGTCACACTATCATCATGAGATATATATTGTTGTAAACTTGTACCAATCAAATTGTAATCAACTTGTAACAACATGTACTAATAACCTAAGTAATGTAACAACTGTACCTCAACCTATAATCCACTTGTAACATAAAAGTGCATCAACCATGCACCAACCTATACCAAACAAACCTCAGAATCAACCTCAGTATTCATAAATAAGTGCATCAACCATGCACCAACCTATACCAAACAAGAGACCCTATATATAGATAAGAAGGAGAGGTATGCAAGAGAGTTCCAAGATAGTCTTAGAGTTAGTTCCCAAATGGAAAGTTTATGGAGTCATTAACTTATCTTAACCATACATACTTCATGTCATCTTTGTCTCCATAAGTGATGCCACATCATGACAAGTTTAAATTTATTATTTATTTTTGTCGGATTACCATCCTTCTAGGTAGAATTCCCCACTGCTAGAAAGTCGGTTTAGTACTCCGACAGGTTTAACTAGTCATACCGAGGTCGATCACGCCAGCCAGACCTCGGCTTAGTATCTCATGTACAGGTTAGCCTCTTACACCCTCAGAGACTGACCCTCCATCTTTTAAGATTTTAGTATAAGATTTCTTTATGCAAGAAGATGGGGGGGCAGCTCTGAAAACAATTATTTCTTTATTTTTTCAATTGGGATGGTATTTATGTTATAGGATGACTTTCCATTATATTACTTACTGATTGTACTGATGTAAGGGGTACTTAAGAAGACATGGCCTATCTAAAGATATTATATAATGAAGCTATTTAGTGTGTAGTGGATGGTACCATTGAGAAAGAACATAAAGGTATCTCTAGGCTCAACTCACTTTCTTATTTTGTAGTTATTGTGATGTTTCCATGACTAACCGCTAATTAGACCTCCTTGTTACTCTTTAATAAAGACACTTTACTCACTTACTTAGGTTTCTTGGAAAAAATTGTACGAGAGACCTCTAAGCTTGATGGTTATGGTATCACTTCCTTATACAATGGTGAAGAGTTTCAAGAGCAATTGCTTTGGAATGAATTAAGAAAATGAAAAATTTTGCAAGAATATGGCTAAGTACAATAAGTCAATATTCATTTGATGCTTAGAAAACAACAAAATTCAACTATAACAATGTTTTGAAGAAAAAAATACTTCTTTTATATTTCCTTGAAATTGTCTACTCCTGGTGAAACAAATACTTACAAAAATATATAGAATTTCCTTATTAACAAAATTCAAAGACTATTTACATATGTACAGTAGAAAATTCAAAAAAAATATTCAAGAACAAGGGGGGACTTCCCCATCTACTAAGGCCAATGCCTTGTCAGTTGACATGACCTGTAGAAAATCCTCTTTGGAAATGGGATTATGATAAAATTTGAGTCGATGTTCATTTACTAAAAAGGAGACTTGTCCATCGTCAATTGTTCTGATTTTTACAGCTCCATTGTCATATCCAGTGTCTACCTCATAAGGGCCCAACCATCGGATGGTGAGTTTTCCTTTGAATGTTTTGAATCAAGATTCAAACAACAAATCCCAATCACCAGGTTGGAAGTGTTTCTTCTTAATAAACTTTTCATGCCACTGGCTCCTCTGGTTGTGGATTAGTATTGTTCGTTGGATGGAATCTTTCCTAATTTCATCCAACTCATTCAATTGTAGGGCTCATTGCTTCTGAGCCTCATCTAAGTTTAAGCCCAATTATGTGGAAATATGAAAGTTCCTTACCTAGAATTCTATTGGTAGAATTACTTGTTTCCCATACACTAGCTCATAAGGAGTATGCCCAGTGATATTTCTCCAGGTGGTCCGGTATGCCTACAAAGCCTCTGGAAGCCTATCAGCCCAATCCCAATGATGTAATTGAACATTATTGGTCAAGATAACTTCTAGAACTTTGTTTGTATATTTTACTTGACCATTATCTTGCGGATGGTATGGAGAATATTTACAGTGTTTAATCCCATATTTTTCTGTTAGCTCTCTCATCAGCTTGGAATTGAGTGCCTTGGTCTATAACAATTTCACAAGGGACACCGAAGTGGGTAAAGATGTCTTCATAGATGAATTTGACAACAGACTTCTTTGTATCCCTAAATAGGGCTTTTTCCTCTACCCACTTGGTGACATAGTCCATAAAAACCAAAATATAGTTCTTACGGGACATGGGTGAAATTGGTCCTACAAAGTCAAGGGCTCATTTTTTGAAGGGTTCTATCATAACTTGGGCATGAAAGGGAGTTTTTTCAGCTAACATAGGTCTTCATATCCTTTGGAAACTATCACAACTTCTCACATACTTGGCAACATCTTTGAAAATGATAAGCCAATAGTAACCTGAATGTAGCACCTTATATGTTGTGCGTTTGTCAGAAAAATGACCACCACATGGTCCATCATGACAACTTTGTATTATTTATGGCACCTCATCCTCTCGGACACATTTATGAATAAGAAAATAAAGACCTGTGAGAAAAAGGTCATGACCAATCCAAGAGTAATTAGCACTCTGTGTAATGATTTTACACTTTTCATGAGGTGACAAATGAGATAGTAACTTCCTACTGGACAGATAGTTTTCCATATCCACAAACCATTGGGTATTGACAAAAAGGGAAAAGAGGTGTTCATCTAGGAAAATATCATCTATAGGGATATCATCATCATCCTCATTTTTTATTCGTGAAAGAAAATTAGCTACCACATTATCCTTTCTAGGTCAGTCAAGCACAATGATATTAAATTCTTGCAATAACAGGAGCCACCTATTCACTGGAACATTAGTTATGGGTTTATTCATGAGAAATCTAATGGAGGAATGATCTGTATGTATGAATACTTCATAACCTGTAATGTAATGAAGAAACTTGTTGATAGCATGAACAACTGCCAATAATCCCTTCTCGGTAACTGTGTAGTTTAACTCGACAGGCTACAAGTTCTTGCTCACAAAATAAATGGCATAGGACTGCTTCTCCTCTTTCTTCCCTAATACCCCTCCTATTTTGGTGTCGGAGGCATCAATGGATATTTGAAATAGGAGAGTCCAATTGGTCCTTCTAAGAAATAGTGCCACAGATAGCTTATCTTTTAGGTTTCAAAGGTAGTTTGACACTGCTCAATCCAAAAAAAATCAACATCTTTTATTAACAATCCAAGCATAGGTGTAGCAATCTTTGTAAGATTTTCAATAAACCGTCGGTAGTATCTGGCATGTCCAAGAAAGATTCTCACCTCTTTCTGAGTCCTGGGGGGTGGAAGTTTTATGATGACCTCAATCTTTGCAGGATTGACTTTTATCCCTTCATATGAAACATGATGTCCTAGAACCACTCCTTCAGTTAACAACATTTCACATTTTCATGACTTAGATATAGGTTCATTTCTTGGCATATGATAAGGACTTTTTCTAAGTTGTCTAAGGCTTCCTGGTAAGTGTTGCCATAAAATGTGAATTCATCCATGTAGACCTCCACAAAATCATGAATAAGATCAAAAAATATCCCTAGTACTACTTGTTGAAATGTAGCAGGAGTGTTACATAATCCAAATGGTAAGACCCTGTAGGCATAGGTTCCCCAAGGACAAGTAAAGGTAGTCTTGTCATGTTTCTCGAGTGCTATGAGAATTTGATTGTACTTGTTGTACCCATCTAAAAAGGAAAAATACTTCTTTCTGGACAAGGTGTCCAGAACTTGGTCAATGAAAGGAAGAGGAAAGTAATCTTTCAGAGTGGCTTTCTTGAGTTCCCAGAAATAAACACAAATTCTCCATTTTCCAGTCACTTTCTTTCGAACCACTACAAGTAGGGATACCCACTTACTCTCGAAGATGGGATAAATAAATACGACATTTAATAACTTTTGGATCTCCTCTTTTACTATATCTTTGACTGTTGGGTTCATCCTTCTCTGGGGTTGCCTAACAGGTGTTACTTCCCCTTGGGTATATATTTGATGGATACATGTGTTAGGGTGTATACCCTTCATGTCAGTGTATTCCAATGTGAATGCTCCTGATTGTTCTTTAAAGATATTTACTAATAGTTTATGTTGGTCTACATCTAGCCCAGAGTTTATATGTAAATATTTCCCTGGACTAATCTCATAGGGCATAGTATAAGACATGGTAGATTCATCTATCTCAAAGATAAAAGATGTCGAAGAAAAAATGGATGGGTCCGATTTTTCTTGAAATTCTTCCCTAAACATGTACTCAAATTTGGGAAAAGACTATGGAAAATCCACACATGTGATAGCAGAAATAAATTGGTTTAGCACATTTTCCATTGTGTTTTCTCGAAGTGCCCATGCATGGTCAGTTAGAAATATGAGTTCTTCCCAGTCCTCATTCTCGTATGGACATTCAAGACACCATAGATTCTCCATGATAGGTTGAGCTGAAGGATATATGGTGATCTTCTTGATAGAGAGTCTATTTGAGATGGTCATTTCTCCCTCTCTGTAGCCAATAAATGCATTGGTTGTGGCTAACAAAGGTCTTCCTAAAATGATGGGATGGCATTTGGCAGGTTCCTTTGAGTGAATCACAAGAAAATCTACTAGGTATTCCCATGAGGTTAAGGTAACCATGATATCATATAAAATTCCTTCAGGTATAACCCTGGTCTTATCTGCTAATTCCAAAATGGTCAAGGTAGGCCGAAGAAGAGGTTGTAAATGTAATTATTCCAAGGTAGTAGTAGTCATAACATTGATGGCTTCCCCTAGGTTTATGAGAGTGTTTCCAATGCAGACCTCATTAATGGTTATGGTCACTACGGGGTTTCCTGGGTTACCATATTTTGCTAGTTTTGGTTGCTCTGATATGTATTCAGAAAGTACTCCTATCACATGTACTATAGGAGGGACCTTATTCTTCCTACCTGGCTTCTTAATGCACAATTCTTTGACCACCTTGTTGTAGATTGGAATGTCTTTAATGACTTGAAGTAGGGGAATCTTGACACAAATTTTCTTCAATTCATTCAAGATGTCAAATTCTGGTTGGGTGGTAGGTTTCTCTATTACCAATCTGTCTAGATAAGTATGGGCCTTCGTAATATGTGAAGGTTCCTTTTAGGGAAGCTTGGGTTCTTGGTTCTTAGGAATAATAACATATTATCACCTAGTGTCATTTGTGGGTTGTTTGGTGGTTTATTCTTCTTCTTCTTCCTTGATGACTACTGAAGGTCTCTGCTTATCCATAAATTTTCTCGATCTTAGTTGAATTTCCTATAATGGAACAGGAGTAATAACATATGTTGGGAAGGCCTACATCTCAACATTGTGAAGAGGTTGAGGGGGATTATTATTGGGATTGGGCACTAGTTGTGCCGGTAATAATGTCAGTCTTGGGGAGCTTTCATTATGATATTGTAGCAGTTTTTGTCGTGGAATAGGAGGTAAAGGTGGTGGAATAAAACTTGGCAGAAGCTGTGGAGTGTTTGGTGGAAAATAAGGATAAGGATGGTTGGACATAGGGATAGGTGGATCTTGAGGTTTTCCTTGGTTATGTCCTCCTCTCCATCCTTGAAACCAAGGATGCTGGTACTGAGTAGACTAGTTTTTTCGAACTTTGTGAGTTCCACTGTTGTTTTTGTTGGTAATAGGGTGGAACTTGAGATTGTAGATCTAGGTATGTGGGATGGCTCCTAGACTGCCATGGCCTCCTAGGTGCATAAAAGGACTCCCCGGGATATCCACTCCTATAGATGGCTAATAAACTGGGAAATGATGGACATTTCTTAGTTGAGTTGTCTTTCATGTAGAAGCCACAAACTGAAATGTTATCTGATGGGCATTCTCTTGAGGAATGCTTCCTTCTACATCTTGGGCAGTATATTCTCATTGCGACATTTTCCTCCTCCTATTTCTTTTTAATTTTTAGGGTGTCCAACTTGGAACCTATTGTGATTAACATATATGTCTTGAAGTTTTCTAAAAGGTTTTGTGTCTCTACTCTCGTGATACCACCTAAACTAACTGGTTTTAAGCTTCTATTAGAAGGGTCCCAAACAATATTTCTTTTCTTGGCTCCACTCCTTCAGTAATTTTTACACATTTCACATATTTAGGAAAATGGTTTATGGGATATGTCACATGATGCCATCAGGTTAAGCATCTCTATATATTCTTCTGAAATTCCCTTAAGGAAAACAACCCTAACTGCATCCTCTAGGAGGTCATGGTATTTTGACTTCTCAAAGATATAACCAAATTGTTCCATATAATGTTCGAGGGTCTCGTCTTCTAACTGTTGGATTTTAAAGATGTCATTATGAGACTCCTTGGTCTTGCAGTAGTCTTGGTACATTTTAAGAAAGATATCTTTCATGGCTTCTCAAGACCTAATACTAGATTCTCCTAACCCCATGAACCATCTTAGTGCAGAGTCTTTGAGGGTGGAAATAAAGAGTTTTAGTTTCTGGGCATCTTGTACATAGTTGTATCTCCTACACAAGATTTTGAATTCAAATAGGAAGGTGTCTTGATCTTCACTGTTTTTACCATAAAAGGTAGGCAGTGTTGAGAGAGGAATATTCTTCATGTTGACATTTGGAGTGGTGTCCAAAATTGGAAACCTGAAGGTAGTTTCAGTTTGGTTTCTAGTTTCTTCTTCCTCCCGGTGTCTTACATTGTTATGATCCTCCTGATCATCCATATTGGTTTGGTTTCCAAAAAGAGAGTACCTAGGTGATTTTATCTTTGAAGAAAACAAGGTTTCCCTTTGATGGAAGGGTCTTCCTACTGATTGCATGTCTGTGACTCTACTTGTGCTGGTTGAGACTATTGGTGTCAAGGTTTCTGTGTCAGTTTGAGATATAATTATGTTGGCTGA
>SNQJ01S0005758.1:21329-63603 GCA_010110895.2 Picea sitchensis
AAATACGAAAGTTTGGAGATGTGTGCGTTGGGGAGAGATGAGGGTAGAGTTCGTTGTATTTTTGAAGCCTGAATTCGTGAAGGGTCAGCCAACGGTCATAGGCCATGGTCACCCAAGCAGAAGGTTTAGCGTGGAGTTAGTACTCCCAATATCGAGTGTTGTCGAGAGCATTGAAGAGCAAAGGCACGGGTAGTTCGAACCTGCGGGTAACACAAAATGGACCTATGTGTTGAGAATTCAGGGTCTATTGAAGGCTCGAAGAGTCAATCCGAATCAAGAGTTTGAATATAGAAGACCGATAGGTCGCGTAGCCCCAAAGGACGGAAGAGGGGTCTAGACCATTTGTATTTTTATTATCACCATTGTATATCCATATTAACTTTGAATCTATCATGTAATGAGAGAGATCAAATTCATTGAGGTAAAAACCTTTCATCATGTTTTTTCAATCTAGAAAAAATTTTCCCCTAAAGGAACTTGATCTATATCCAATGTTAAGATGGATATACACTAGTGATTATCAAATAAAAAAATGATCAATTATGCTAATTTTGTGTATGACAATGGAAACTTATGATAAGTTACTTCCTACAAATATCTTGGTGTTGACCATCATTATAAGATTAACTAATACTATAGAAATGAGAAAATCATTAATGGATGTTGGAACACCTATTTTGTTCTTGAAAATAACTGTAAATAAATGGATTTATGATTGTGGGAAAAAAATAGACTCTCATTTGAGATTCTTGTTACTCTTGTTATCCTATATGGATGTGAAGTTTGAGGTTGCAACATCTGTAGAGGATCATCGAGGAAGATCGAGATAATCTAGAAATGTTTTATAATATATAATTTTGAAATTAAAAGAAACACACACCATCCTATCTTCATGATACATGCTAGTATTCCCCCAATGAAAGTATGGCTATGACTACATACTTAGTGTATAAGTTGTTACACATCAAAATTACTCATTAGGATGACGGCCTAGTGTCGTCATTACCAATGTCGCAAGTGTTGTATTTCTCCTACAAGTGTCGCAAATATCATATTGTTGTCCTATCCATGTTGTGTCTGAGACAAAATTATCAAGAACACTTATAAGACACCTCAAAAGAATGGTTATGAAGAAGAGAAGTCATTTGACAAAGAGTGCAAGTCTTTTGCCACTGATAAAACCACTAAAAAATCAATTTTGGAAGGCAATGATCCCCTATACACTGTCAAGGAGTGCCAACGCTCTGTGACCTCCTTTGGGGGACCGTTCCAATGCTTAGTGCCCCATTCTGAGGGAGCACTGGCCTTTTTTGAACGAATCTTTGGAGTGTTGAGAGAAATCAAGGAAGAATCCCTTCATATCTGGAGTTGGTTGGGTTCGGATCTAAGGTCAAAGCTCGACCTTAGGGAAGATCCACAACTAAAGGAGAAGAATCCTCAACTTATCCCAAGAATATATTAAGTGGTTAGGCCTATCGAAGCCTGTATAAGGAGGCCTCTTCATGGTGAAAGAGGATAAATTGTGAAGTATCAAACTTATGATCTCGTAAGGGAGATATCATTGAAGCATCATCATTCTATGTGGATTATTTGAGAAAGGGTTTGCACAAAGGGAGCTTGGTGAAGATGCTGCACTAAATCCATGGTTGTAAGCACCACTTTATTCTCATTAATATAAATCTATGCTTGTCCTATTTCCTTTAAAGTTTTCATACATTTCATGAACTTGTCTCTATTAGATAGATCTATTTTTGAGCTATTCTTAGTAGAAGAGGAAGTTTGTTGTATCTTTGTTTGTTCTACAGGACTTATTGAGGAGCTTAGGATGGAAGCTCAACTTGGACTATGTGAGGACAAAAGCCATTAAAAAGGTACACTTTTCTTCTTCCTCTTCATACATTACCTTAACTAGATCTAAAAGGAATGTCATTGTCCACAATAACATTTTCTATCTTGGTCATAGGGGTCTAGTATCCAAGAGAGAATCCAGTTGTCCACAAGGGGATTTCTCTATAACAGAAATTGGCAACTCCACTGGGGAGGGACCTTGATTTTTGTTTCCTTTCCTAGGTCTTGTTTTGGCCTTTGCTCATTCTTTGACCTTCTCCATACTATGTCTTTGATTCTTAGAACTGTGTTGATTGTCTCTTTACCTCATCTCATACACTTTGATTTCCTGATTTTTCTTGAATTTTTTTTATTTTCTGGGCATTTTCCTGAATTTTTAGTGGCCAGCGCTCCCCTACCTCTTCTACCAGATCTCTAGCGCTCCCTGCTAAGCTTACACGGAATGTTGAAATGCTCTGGTGCCCTTTACACCAAAGTGTTGCCTATTTTCTTTGAAAACTCTTCTAGGGATTTCATTCTCTGAGTTATTTCTTTCTTTTGGCACTTGCTCAGAAGTGTTACAACCTCAGTACATCTTGGTCTTGGTCTTCAACACTTTGTTTTTTGAGAATTGACCACCTTTGGTTTGGAATTTTGATGTTTTTTCTTTACCTTGAAGTCACTCTTTGTCTTTGATGATTCAGACTCAACTTATTATTTTCCTCTCACTTATTTGACTGGGTGGAAACTTTTGTGAGGAATTTCAAAGTTCTATGCACCATTCCATTTGATCTTTGAGGTCATCTTGTCCAAGCCTTTTTCTTCATTTTGAGTTTTTCGTTTTATTTTTGCAAGTTTTGTTATCTTTGTTTTTCTTGTTTAAATCATGACGAGAGTGTGTTTTGTTTGTGTGAAACTTGCTTATGATTATCTGAATCTCATTTGATTTTAAAGTTTGTATGACATAGGGAGATTTACATCAGATTGATTATCATTCACACATAAAACAAAAGGATACATTTGTTATGATTGTTTTTGGATATTAGAACAACATTCTATGAAATGTTTTAGCACTATACTGGATTTGATTGAGAAACAATTGATTCAGGATTCTGCATCTTAGTGTTTGATAGTGAAAAGAACATGATTCTCTTTCCCTTAAATAGGCATTAATTGAAAGAAAAGACTGCTAATCATTTCATATGCATTTTTTTGGAATTGAGTCATAATACCATCAGTTTCATTTTCATGCACACTTGAATAAAGAACAATTGAAAAACTAATGCTAATTAAAATTTATCTAGAACATTTTGTTTTTAGAATCTTCCACCAACATTAGACTAGGATTAGCACTTTGGATTAGGCTATGAGTAAAACTCTCCAAAGTATTCAAAACAAACATTAGCATCTTGCAATAGGGAGAGAAAATCCAATTGTTGTCTAGGCATTCTGGGATCCCCCTCTCACACAGGGGTTACGCACGAGGTTGCATTCAGGAGAATTATAGAGATTATCCCTCAGTGATTCAACCGTTTGTGGTGGTCAAATCGTATATTGAAGGTTCTTCTTGAGGTTCAGCTACTTTCATTTGGTCTCGGTGCTTCATGAACTCCAAATCTGTTCGGGGTCCTCTGGAGTTCTACTAGTCCACGTTTCCTTAGTTCTCTCGAAGGATTTTAGAATTGTTATCCTTCTCATACGTTCAGACTGGACTATCGAATGTACCCTCCCAGGGGTTGAATATGAGTTGGTGTCCTTAGTCGCCATAATATTTAGGTACTTACACTAGGTGATGGTGAAGGGAAGTCTCATTGTACCTGGAACAGACATTGGTCAAACTCACTCGGGCTACTTGGAGGGTAAATCCACAATTACTGTGTGGAAGCTTGCACCAAGGTGTAAGTCCGTTAAGAAGGTCTCCATCGTAACTGTTCCACCATATCCTAGCCCCTTCTTGACTTCAACACACGATGTTTGATTTCATCACCAACTAGTATGGTCATCGAGAGAAGGTTTCGTTTGCTTGGTTTGATTCCTGGATTTTTTAGTGTATGTCATTTATTTTCGTTAGTCAGCCATAGATTTCTTTTTTCATTCATTACTTAGCTCAAGCAACATAGGCCTTCACCTTTCATGTAGGATGCAAGGGTTACCCCTGGAATATCCCAAGGGTTATCTAAATTTTCTTCCCAACTCTTCAGAAGGCCCTCCTCAGGCTCATAACAAACTAGGCTCTGAGGTTAGAAGCACACACTCTGTAGATCAGTTTTGAATTGTTTTTGATTCTTTGGAAGCTTTTCGAATCAACCAAACCTTGAGTATTGATGAGAACTACATCTGTTGTGGGTGAAATCATCTAGAGAGGTTGTTTTTATTGAGGAAACTGAGGTATCCATCGGACCTCACGTAGGATCTAGAGTAGAAGATCCCTTTTTTCCAAAGTGAATCATTGAGGACTCCGACTCATACCATTGGAACCTATGGATCTGGTTCTATCCCTTTGATAGTTTGTTATCTATACAGTAACCTAGGAGCGAATCTCGATCAACCCATGGCATCACAAGTGCCCGAGACATTTGTTAGTTATACGGTACCTTTAAATCACTTTGCTAGTATGACCAGTAATTTCATCACCACTGCAGATCAATTGTTAATTGGTTCTAACTCGAACATTAGTATCCAAATGGCCCACTCTACCATGGTCCCACATGTTTCCACAATCCCTAATGGAAATGTGACACCATCCTAGGCTCCGATTGGAACACCACTTAGGACAAATCCATCATTCCCACCTAGGTATAGAGCTTTAAATCCTTCCATTACCAACACTACCCAAGTTACACCTGGAGGTTCTATCCCTACACCTTTGTTTGGAGGAATCGATTTTGGTGGCTATAATCTGGCTAGAGCCACCGATCATTCATTTTCTAGTTTCCAGATCCCTCTAGGCACTCAACCTCATGCTGGGGGGAAACCTCTATTTGGGAGTCAAAATAAAAATGGGGACACAATCTCATCTTAGGGGGAAATCTCAACCTAGAATCCCTAACCTGTCATATGGGCAGAATGTGACACCAAATCCTTGGCACATTCCCTTTTCGGGAAATCCACTATTCCCTAGGGGGCAACATCCTCAAGGAAAACAACAACCTTAACCTCCTTATGGAAAAAATGTCTATCCACCTTATGGTAAAACCCAACAACTGACTTATAATCCTCAAAACCCATAAGGTTATCCTCCATATCCACATGTTTCTCAATCATATTCAAATCTTGTTTATTCTAGTCAACCACAACCGAATGTAGGAGGACCTACTGGATATAATTATCCACCTAACCCAGTTTATGGTCCTACTGGCATTCCCATGCCACACCAGTATCATCCTCACATTAACCAATAGCTACCATTCCTCGTTACTCTGGATCTTCCAGACCTTTCTCAGTTAACCAATGATCCTATATTGGATTATCCTTTTTGGCTATTCATCCCTACTAAATTACCTTCTGATATTCTAAAATTTGATGGTAAACCTGGAGAAGACCCAAATAACCATGTGATGACTTTCCATTTGTGGTGTTCATCAAACTCCTTAATAGACGATTCTATACGTTTGTGTCTTTTTCAGTGAACACTTACGGGTTCAACAGCCAAGTGCTATATTAAACTTCCATGTGGTTCTTTCCAAGACTTCAACTCCCTTGCCATGTCTTGTCTCACACACTTTAAACTACCCATTCAATATGAGATGGGTACCAAATTTTTGATCTCCCTTCATCAGACAAACTCCGCACATATCTCCGATCATATTCATGAGTGGAGACGACGACGAAGGTTGATCAAAGTAGTCATTCCTGACCAATTATTGACAAAATGGTTTACTAAATCACTGTTACCCCCGATTGCTCGTGATGTCTCCATGGGTGGTGTAGTCACCTAGGAAGAGGCCATTGCTCGGGTTCAATACTTAGATTTGGTTTAATCACAGTCTGTTACCTTATATGAGTTGATACCAAATGCTACCCGTGCCACTAAGGATCCATCCAAACCTTCATCCTCATCGCATGCGGATGGCATTATTGGTTCTGTCAAAACTCAATCTACATCCCAGTCGACTGGTGCTACACCTCGATCTACTTCCATATCTACTCCTAGTTCGATCGCACACTCCTCTACCTCCTCTCATAGCAAAATTTCTGAGGTGAATGCAATTTAGTCTGCCCCTTCACAACAATCTAGAGGCAAGAAAAAGAGAAATAAAAAAAACAAAAAGAATAATAACAATGAACAACCTAAAGCTCAAAACCCACCACCTGCTAATGAGAAGCAACCACAGTAGAAACCAAAGTTCTTGTGTCTTATTTATGGTGATGATCAATACACTCGATACTATCCACATCGCGATGAAGTGGCCAAAATTTTCAAAGGGAATTCCCAACTTGCCGTGCTTACTCAGCCTTTTCCTCAGCAACAATATATGGTTTCTTAAACCCCCTCTCTAGGGGGCAGTTCCAACCAATCTTCTCATGATGAATCCTCGACAAGTTCTCATATATATCTATTTAATGGGATTGATTTAACCAGACACTCTATGACCTATGACACACCAGTTAAACCTGACAAAGGAAATTTCACTAACAGTTCTTTACCAGATCCATCACCACCCTCCATTAGCCCTCCATCTGTCAGTCCTATGTCTAGATCACTTGAAATCGAGAAACATACTTTCGACTCTATATTACATCCTCCTAAGAGCATTATCCATAAATCTACCATTAATCCTAGTTTGCATGTTACCCAGAACTACAACACTGTTGAAGATTTCGCTCAAGCACCATGTGCTATGTCTGCGTTAGAAGTTCTACAACACTGCCCAAGTCAATGTAGAACTCTCTTGGCCGCTATTGGCGGTTTTGATCTTGATTCGTCCAACAATATCATTTTTAACTTGGATAATTTTACATCTCAACTCTCTCACCAAATTTCTTTCCAAGTTGATGTTGTTGTTCACAATCAACAAATTCACCGAACTATTTTGGATGAGGGAGCCTCTACTTGTGTCGTGTCTTTATTTCTGGAAAAGATTGAAATCACCCACAATTAACAAATCCCCAACAATGTTGAGTGCATTCAATGGGCGAGGTTTTCATCCTCACTAACTATTATAGAACTTAGTTGTTCAGTTAGGCGAAAAAAATGTTATTGTTGATATCGAGGTGGTCGATGCTCCTCTCGATTACAACTTGTTACTTGGAAGAAGTTGGTTTTATGATATGAATGTCATTGCTTCATCGATTTTTCAATGCGTACAATTTCCTCATCAGGGAAAAATTGTCATTGTCGATCAGTTAGATTTCTGTACACCCAAAGCTCGTGCTCCCGCTACCAACAATATTCCATTCTTGGGAGATCACAAGATCATGTATGAAAGCATTTGTGTTGGCTTGTTGAAAGACTCTATCCTTATGGGTACCTTCCCTACACCACTTCCAGCCACCACACATCATGTTGCCACAATCAATATGAGTTTGACTACGGTTTACCAATCCTTGGAATCATATGACACTTGGATTGTACTTAGTTCATTGGAATTTGATGCATTAGGTGACACCATGCCACTTAGTCTAGATGAAACCTCATATGTTTCTATCCAAACTTCCTCTCCCTCCTCGAATGATTAACATCTCGTTTCACCTGACAGTTACTTGATTCCATCGTGGTTAAATTCATTGACGTCTGCTTTCGACTACATTTCCAAAAAAAATCTTTCTGATGAATCTATAATGGCAATTATTAGCATCGACGATGTACCTTGGAATGATAGCCATCATAAATCCTCTTTTATTCCACCTCTCAAAGAAATTAAAGAAGACATACACTTTGTCTTCCCTCCTGATGTTGTCGATTTTCAAAAATCTCCCATCGTCACACAAGATACTCTTTCTGAGGGGAATTTGGGAAACATTTCATCTACAATATTTATCGACATTTAGATAAAGGAAGGTGTCATGGAAAACATCAACCTCGGTGCTAATTTCTCACCCGAGGAAGTGGTCTCCTATACAACTTTATTTAAAGAATTTTGCGATGTCTTCGCTTGGGGCTATGAAGAGATGCCATGGATTGATCCATCAATCATTGTGCATGAGATTAAAAACTACACAGGTGTCAAACCTGTTCAACAGAAACTCTGCCCAGTCCATCCTAAAAATACCGTGGCCATTAAGGTAGAAGTTGAAAAGTTATTGAAATCTGGATTCATTTATCCTATCCCCTTGAAGGAATGGGTTTCAAACATTGTTTCGGTCACTAATAAGTAAGGGACCATTCGTGTCTATGTTAATTATAGGGATCTCAATAAGTCTTGTCTGAAAGACAACTACCCTATGCCCTTCATCGACCAAATTATTGATAATTGCGTTGGTAGCATAATTTTCTCTTTTATGGATGGTTTCTCAAGGTATAACCAGATTGACATTTTACCTGTTGATCAACATAAGTCAACCTTCATGTGCCCGTGGGGAACTTTTGCCTATCGATAACTACCCTTTGGCCCTAAAAATGTTGGTGTTACATTCCAGCGAGCCATGTCATATGATTTCCATGATGTCAAACATATTGCAGAACCTTACCTCGATGACTTACCTTGCCACTCATCTAGTCGATCAGACCATTTTTTTCATCTACAAGTGATTTTTCTTCGATGTCGGTTCTACTATATTTGTTTGAACCCACATAAATGTATTTTTGTTGTCTAATCAGGCTGCCTCCTCAGCTTTGTTGTCTCCAAGGATGGGATTCAGGTGGATCCCTTAAAAATTCAAGCTATCCTAGCTTTACCTCCACCTAATAATCTAACAAAACTCCAAAGTTTATAGGGGAAATAAAAATTTCTTCGCCATTTCATTTGTAACTATGTTGAGATTACTAAAGTATTTAAGAGATTGTTGCAAAAAGACACCCCTTTCATCTGGGATGACACTACTCAACAATCTTTTTCTTCTCTTAAGCATGCATTGACCAATGCACCTCTGTTGCATCCTCCTAACTATATGCAGGATTACATCCTTTACTTAGCAGCCTCTACATCCACTATCACTATGGTGTTAGTTCAAGAGGACGCTATCGGTGAGGAACACATGATATATTATTTGAGAAAAATTCTATCTGGTCCCAAGCTCGGATATTCACATGTTGAAAAGCTGGCTCTCGTAGCCATCATCATTGTCAAAATATTTCGTCACTACATTTTACTATGCACCGTGATAGTTATCGCGAACTCAAACCCCATGTATCAAATTATGACACGTCAATTTCTTGGGGGAAAATATTCTAAATGGATTGTCATCCTTCAAGAGTTCAGTCTTTAGTTCATTAAGTCCAAAGCTAAAAAATCTTTGGTGTTTACAGAGCTTATCTGCGACTTTCCCTTTGCTAATGAAGATACTAAGCCCAAAGATTCTCTCCCTAATGAGACTTTTTTCCTCATCTGAACGTATGACCTTTGGTTTGGAGATATCCTTCTTTATCTCCAGACCCAATGTTTTCAGCCCAATATCTCTCATGAAGAGCGTCATTGTATCCACCATCATTCTCATTGCTACCTTATCGTCGGTGATACCTTGTATCGCCATGGTGTTGATACTATCCTATGACGATGTTTGACTCATGAAGAGGCTGAACGCGTTCTCAATGACTGTCACCTTGGAGCATGTAGCGGTCATCTTTCTAGGATGGATACAGCCTAGAGAATTTTACGTGCTAGTTACTTTTGGCTTTCCATCTTCAAAGATTGTATCGAGGTCGTCAAAAAGTGCTCACCCTACCAAGTTTTTCAAAACAAGGAATGCACCCGCCCTTCTCCGTTGCATCTCGTTATTTCCATCGCCCCCTTTTCCAAATGGGGCATTGATTTCATGCAGTGTAAGACTACCTTAGCTGGGGGTCACATTTATATAATCGTCATCATCAATTAATTTACAAAATGGGTTGAGGTTATGACTGCCTTTATGAATGATGGGCGTATTGCAGCTCTTTTATTTTTTAACCACATCATCACTCATTTTGGTGTTCCACACACCATTGTCACTGATCATGGTTCACACTTTCAGAACCAGATGATGAGCGAGTTGCATGCCAAGTTGGTTTTTCGCCATGAGAACTCATCCCCATATTATCCTCAATCTAACGGACAAGTTGAAGCTATCAACAAGGTGCTTAAAAACATGATCCAATGGATGGTAGGGGAAAACAATACATCTTGGCACTTACAACTTTTCTCTGCTCTCTAGGCTTATCGAACCTCAGTAAAAACTGCTACTAGATTCACTCCCTTCCAACTAGTATATGGCATAGAAGTTGTTTTACCAATTGAATGCGAAACTCCCTCGCTAAAACTCAAAGTAGAACTCCTTCCCTACACTTCTAATGAAGAAGAATGCTTCTTACACTTGACTAGGTTGGATGAAACACGTCGTGATGTCGCTCTTGTTAACGAGATGTATCAAAAGTGAATCAAGAATCAATACGACAAATCCGTCCATCCTCATGATTTTGCAGAAGGAGACCTAGTCCTCGTTTATGAACATGCTCATGATAAGTTAGGGAGAAGGAAGTTAGAAACTCTATGGCATGGTCCTTACATCGTGAAACATATTCTACATAGAGGTGCCTACGAGCTAGTTGACTATGATGGAATCTCCCTGGGTGAGCCCCAGAACGGGATTTACCTTAAGAAGTACTATGCATAGGACATCTAACATATGTTCTTTGTACACTATTGTATTTATAGTTTGGTGTGTCTTTTTCTTTGGCGTGCTCAAGTTTTTTCCTTAGCCACTTATACTATGTCTTGTTTTTTCATGCGCAGATGACATCTTCCTTTCCTATCTTTGTCGGGTTTGTGGATTGCGCTAGTTGACACATCTAGAATGTTTCTTCTACAACTTGGGTCATTTACCACTCTGACGAGTTGGTGATTTCTGGATGTATTTGTTTAAGATTGACAAATAAAGACATGGTAGAATATTATGTTGTCATTGGACTTTTAACCGAAGCCTCCTCCCTAGGTTTTTCTCGCATGATCGTCTACTTAGAATCCCAACTTGTGGTCTATCAACTTAATCGAATCTATGGTATTCACAATCCTATCCTACTACGTCTCCACTTACAAGTTCGTTGTCTTGAATGAATGCTTGATTTTATTGAATACAGACACATACCAAGAGAACTCAATACCATTTCAGATTCGTTATCTAATTACTTCATGGATAGGTATCTCTCACATAGATAAGTTTTCATAAAGGAAATAAATCACATGACATATCATCATGTAAATTAAAACACATCACATAAAAGACATCATTATTTGCAAATCTTCTAGCACTGTAAAAACTCAGAAAATGATATATATACGGTGTGACTGAAAATGTTTGATTACATCAAAAAGGGTACATAGAAGGGAAAAATGTTGGGTCCTCATGCCCATAACATCATCATGAATATTATACAAAAAATGTCATTAGTGAGGTCCTAGTCCTCTGGCATCACATTGTGCTCTGAGTAGCACATCACCACATGGGCTACTCATCTCAGTAAAGAGTTAATACTTTTAGGAACTCCCATTCTATGTCTCTGCAAGTGCAAGGGTACTTTCTCCCTCTCAAGGGGAGGAATACCCGTTGTAAGACCACAAAGGTTTGTATCCACCTCTTGGAGACCCGTTGTTGCTACTACTACCTGAGCATCCCCGCGACCCCCCAATGCCGGTATCTCTATTGGACGTGTTTCTCCCTTTTCTGGATGATGAAACGATACATCCGTTAGAATCTCTCCTATGTACCAAAAAAAATAAAAAGGGTTTAAAATAAAATAAAAAAATCACACTTGACGAGATCTTTTTTGGTTTCTTACCTGATGCATCCCAATCCACCCCATCTAGAAGGACCAAGTCAATGCTTCCCCAGAAATCCACTCTGGCGAATGGAAAATCTTCTATAACGATCAATTGGCGTCCCATCCAAGTGAAGAAATCACTGGTGAATTTTAACTCTAAATCTGAGCCTAGTCTCGGAGACAAGTTAGTCCATCACTCCATACATGGTTCTCCCACTGGTCGTACTGCTAGTGAAATTTTAGGTTTCATCAGAGGAATGCATTCTATGAAGAATGAAACCAAGAATGAACCATACCTAAACTACTTCACTTGCCCTACTCTACATCTCGTAATCTTCTCCTTCACATTCTAAAGGAACCCTGCACTCCAGTTAAACAATGTTGGTTCTAGACACTGTAAACCATAGGCCACCTTTGATCTTGAAACTAGGTGCGTGTTGGTACATCCCACTATACTCATAATGGAAAATAGAATGGACCGAAGAGGTAGATCCCTGATATCTTTGATTGCGATTCTACCTCCCACTACTCTCGCTCCTGGGACACAATGGTTTGTGAGGTACTCATCCACAGGCACAGAAAGGGCCCTTTGTCCAGATAAAATTGTAGGAGCCCCTCTTTTCCTTTGTCCAGATAAAATTGTAGGAGCCCCTCTTTTCAAAAGTTTGGTCTAGAAGTATACATATTCCAAATCAATGGTGAGAAGTTGCGTTCCAATTTGGAACCATTGTTCCGCGACGTCTATCCCAATCATATGCCCTAGAAGAAAATCTCTTCTTAATTTTTCATTTTGGAAGAACTTGAGAACGCAATTCCTTAATGTAGCCCATGCTCGGGAACTTTTCAAGGAAGCCACATCATCGAGCTCATCCTCTCCTTATTTCCATTCGATCATGACTTTTTCCGAATATACCTACAATCAACAACAAGCAAAATTCATCATCCTATTTTCTAATGCATTTTGGGTAATTAAAAAACTTTCAAAAATTTGTTTTCTTTGTCTATGAGGCCAATTCCCCTCTCATATGCATATCATTGCACCAACGTGTCCCTACAGTAGCCATCAAGCCACTTTAAAAATAAAAAATCGCACTATCTAATGCATTTGAGAAAATGTTGGCAGTTTTGGGCATTTTTTTTCTTGTGTTTCTGGGCAACGCCCTGTCCACCACTACACCAGTGCATTGGAATGCATTGCAATAGCTTGTAGGGGAAATTTAACAAATAGACAACACTCCCCCACTAAATCTAAAAGAGTGTCATGCCCTTGAGCTTGGAGACAACTCCATGGAATCAATTTTTACACCTAACCATTTCCTTAAAACAAATTTTGAACCATACAAATGAAAGAAAGGAAGAAAAGCACTAACCTGGTCCAAACGGTGAGGAAAATGGTTGACCGTAGCTCTAGCACCAAACAATGCAATATTCACCTCCAAAGCACAAATTCTCCACTGCTACAAATATTTGCACAAATAAAATGGTAAATGATATTATTACCACATTTTACTATTATACATTTCATTTTTGCATAAGATATAGTTATTTTGGGGTTTTTGAAAATAGTTTGGAGGCCTTATTAATCCCCTAGAATGCATTTTTGACATTATTGGAAGGTTTCAGAGAAGTTTTGTTCGTTTCTCATCTTGTCAATTTCACGAGTATAGTCTTAGTTCATTCTCAAGCTCAAACACATAAGAATGCGTTGGGTAAACTTTTATCTCTTTTTCAGACCTGCATGGATACACAAAAAAGGAACCCCTTGGAGTCATCTTTAAGCTCTTTTCAGACTCTCTAAATGTGAAAAGATTGACAAGTGATCTTGCATCCTTTTCCACTTGTTAAAAGGTTTGAAAGGGTGTCTTTCGAGTGATAATTTATCTTTTTTTGGCCTCGCGAGACTAACATTATGAAAAAGGAAAACAGTGGAGTCATCTTTAAGTCATTTTTAGACTCTCTAAATATGAAAAACCATCGAGTTTACCTTCTTTGGACTCATTAAACAATCATACATTGAAGGACCCATACAGGACCAAACCCTTACTTCTTCTAGTTCGTTAAATAAAGGAAGAGGGAATTACTAAAGGTGAGTTATATCAAGCATTCATTACGCTCCTCGAGCTCGTTAAATAAAAAAGAGGTACTCGTCTATCTGGATGGACAAAAAATTGAAGGAAGCAAGCCAAGAAGTTTTTGAGAACATTACCAGTGATTGTTACGGTCTCCCTTGAACACGGAACTTTGTCTTTGCATACATTTTAATCCACTGAACCTATGCACTAAACCAATCCCATGATTTTTCTTATGCCTTTGGGTCACTCGATGAAAGTCACCATATCCACTGCATTATCATGTTTTGGTCCATGTCATGTTTCTGTTGTCGTGCCTCAGTGTTCAAGGGAAGTGTTTGCCTCAAGAGTCAACCATCACAAATTTTTGTTTCAACAATCGTGTCAGTCCATGTTCTTTTGATCCACCAATTACATCTCTGTGTCAGTTTCATGTCGTTGATGGGGGATACATCAAGGCCCTCCTTCAATGATTTTGTTCCTATCGAGTTCAACACATTATCTAGGAACTAGACTTGAAAACCAATTATTACATTGGGACCTGCATGCCTCAATGGTAGGCCTCCTCGTGTCCGAAAATGGGTTTACATCATTGACCTCTAATCGGATGATTCCACAGATGTTCGACTTCATCTCATCCATTCACATTCGTTGGAATGTACTAAAGTACCTTGGGAATCATTAACATCAATGGTGATTTCCCTTGTGCTTGTTAACGGTTTACCTGATTGACCAGTAATCAAGTGGTTTCTACCATGTTCGACATCAGGACATCTATTCACATATCTATTCAAGAAGACCCTGGGTTGAGTCATCACTCTTATATGTACTTTTCCCAGGTTGCAACAGAGTTTCTTTTGAACATTGACACATATATTGTTACATAGATCCACTTTGTATTGGTCGTGGCTATGTCTTGTCCTCTCATAGATCCACCATGTATTCTTTGTGGATACAATCAGTTTAGGTCATAGGAGTATAGATCCAAATTGTATCTTTAGTGGCTATACCTTTCTATCAATATAATTATGGATTTGCAATGTATTTTAAGGCGTCCATACCTTGAAAGTCTTTATTACTTAAGTATAGGTATGCCTACCTTGGGTTTGAAACATGTCACAAAATTTGTTGGATGGTTGTGTGAAGCTTCTATCAGGTTCTCTAAGTCCATAGCCTTTCTTGAAAAATTCTACAAAGTACTTCAGTCATCAGTTCTCATCTTCTAACTTTTCACTTTGGGGGGAAATCTGTTCCACATCAAAATTACTTATTAGGATGATGGCCTAGTGTCATCATTACCAATGTCACAAGAGTCACATTTCCCCTACAAGTGTCGCAAATATCATACTGTTGTCCTATCCATGTTGTGTCTCAGACGACATTATCAAGAACACTTACGAGACACCTCAAAAGACTAGTTATGAAGAAGAGAAGTCATTTGACAAAGAGTGCAAGTCTTTTGACACTAAGAAAACCACTAAAAAATCAATTTTGGAAGGAAACACTCCCCTATACACTGTTAGGGAGTTCCAATGCTCTGTGAACTCCTTTGGGGGAGCATTCCAACACTACATGCCCCATTCTAAGGGAGCACTGGTCTTTTTTGAGAGAATCTTTGGATTGTTGAGAGAAATCAGGGAAGAATCCCTTCATATATGGAGTTGGTTGGGTTCGATTCTGAGGTCAAATATCGACCTTAGGGAAGATACACAACTAAAGGAGAAGAATCCTCAACTTATCCCAAGGATATCTTAAGTGGTTAGGCCTCTCCAAGCCTATATAAGGAGGCCTCTTCATGGTGAAAGAGAAGAAATTGTGAAGTATCAAACTTATGATCTCATAAGGGAGATATCATTGAAGCATCAACATTCTGTGTGGATTCATTGAGCAAGGGTCTGGACAAAGGGAGCTTGGTGAAGTTGTTGCACTACATCCATGGCTGTAAGCACCACTTTGTTCTCATTAATATAAATCTATGATTGGCATGTTTCATTTAAAATCTGCGTACATTTCATGAACTTGTCTCTAGTAGATAGATCTGTTTTTGAGCTAAGCTCAATAGAATAGGAAGTTTGTTGTATATTTGTTTGTTCTACAAGACTTATTGAAGAGCTCAGGATCGAAGCTCAACTTGAACTGTGCAAGGATAAACTCCATTAAAAAGGTACACTTTTATTCTTCCTCTTCATACATTATCTTAATTAGATCTAAAAGGAATGTTAGTGTCCACAATATCATTTTCTGTCTTGGTCATACGGGTCTAGTATCTAAGAGAGAATCCACTTATCCGCAAGGGGATTTCTCTGTAACATAAGCATAATATAATATGTCTCTTAATATTGCTTAAAAATTTAAGAAACTTTACCTATGGATTAGTAGGGCATGTAATAAATATTCTAAGTTTAGGCTAAAACATTAGAGAATAGAGAAATACGTTACTCGGAAAAATATTGGTACCATTAAAGATACTATCATGTCTAAATTTAAGGAGAAATGTTGATGTAATAAAGAAATAGAGGAAACAATTAAATTAAGGTACTATGAAGAGGTCCTTGACCCCGGTGTAAAAGATCAAAAGTATTTTTCTATTTTAGATAGAACAAAGTAGAAAATCATTATTGCTAAAATAGAAATAAACTTTGAGGAGCTCCATGGTGAAAGAGGGAATCGAACAATTCCTAAAATGCAACAACATAAAAGAATTTTTAAAGGAGGAGAATGGAAAGAAATTTCTCTTAGAATTTCTTATGTATTTCAAAGTATTTATAATAATCTATGGAGATTTAGGAAATCTTATCTCCAATCTTTCTAAACATAAAAATAAAATTCCAAAAAAAACCATTTAATTCTTTCCTTGATTTTCTTATTCCTTTTGAAGTTCCATTAATCAAAGTTAGTCTTAGTAAATTTTCATAATCATCATCATCATCACCGCCACCATCAATAAAAACATTTATATATATAACAATATTAATAATTTAACTCTATATACTACAAATCATATTAATATATAACCAAATATATTAGCATACCATATATAAATATTATATGATTAATGTAATCCTATGTCCTATATATTAAAAATTAAAAAATATTTGACCATAATAACAAAAAAAAAAGTGATAAGCATAACATTATATCAGTTCATTATTTCATTCCTTTTCTCATTAGGCTCAAGTATTTTTCTCTATGTAGATATGTCTTGCAGTTTGGATATCAATACCTTCAAAATTAAACGATCATGGATCCATATTTCAAGATAAAACTAATTAAAAGTTCCTTTATATACATACATAAAAACATATATCCTCTCTATAGAGATGTCTTGCTGTTTGGATATGACTATCTTCTAAAATAAATTGTCATGTATCCATATTTATAGATAAATCTAATTAAAATTTGTTTCCAAATAATTTTCTGGAATAAATAAATTATGTAGGTGGTTTTGAAATTTCCAAAATTTTGAATAGACAGTTCATCCATCATCACAGACAAATGAATCTATAATATTACAAAAGTGCTAATAAATAGATTTATAAAATAAAAATCAAGAAATAATTGTTGAAAAATGAAGAAATTATTATAAATAAATATTAAAATAATAAATTTCACAATGTGAATATGAGAAAAAAATTGAATAACGAATTTAGCGATCATGAAAATGTAAAAGTTTTAATTAATTGATGTTAAAAATGTAAAAATATTTTAAAGACTCTTTTAGTGGATTCATGAAATATGAAATAAATAGATTAAAAATGAAGAAAAAAAAAAAGATAAGTTAAGATAACTAAAATAGTTAAAATGCTAATAAAATAGTTATTAATTGATTATATGGAAAATAATAAACATTGTAGAAAAGAGGGATATTAACTAAGAAAACCAAACATAGGAGTTAGGGGAAAGACTACAATAGTCAATTAAAACCAAAATTAAGAATCAAAATTTTAAAAATTGATTTAAATACATACATAAACACACATATCCTTTATATATATAGATATGTATTTCCAAAATTAAAAATAAAAAATTTAAAATTTGATTTAAATACATACATAAACACACATATCCTTTATATATATATAGATATGTATTTCTATTTGGATATGAATACCTTCTAAACTAAACCATCATGGATCCATCTTTCAAGGTAATATTATCTTTCAACGTAATACTAGTTAAAATTTTCTTTATATACATATACATATATATTAGTGATAAATTATAGAAAAAAAATGACGGAAAATGATTAAGCCTACTCCATTGTATTCACTTGAATATTAGAAATATATAGTACAAAGGATGATGCCGCCTTATAGAGATATTTTCTCTAGATCCTAAAACTTTGCATAGTGATTAAGATAAACAATCCTAACTAACTCACTTATTCATCATTTTAGGATAAATCACTATCATCCTAAATGAATAATACAATTAAAGGTGACATAATATTTTTTTATTAGTAAGGTAAGACATAGGATAAAATCCCCTGTGTCAATCAAAGGTCTATATATCTATAATATCTAAGAAGTAAACACTAATGAAAAAGATGATATGTTGGATCTTTCAAAAATCATTGATCTGAGCTTTAATGGAAAGTCTACTCGAAAAATTGTTAAAACTAGATGTTGGATGGTTCCTCTTAAATGAATTGGATTGAAGAGAGATGAAATCTAGAAGTTAATAGATACTGATGTATGAACAATTACTAATTACTTGACAATCTGATAATTTTGCAAGTAATTTTGCTAGAATAAGTTGGTGTCTTCTACTAATTGGTCAACATGTAGTATTGCCACTCTACTATGAGTGATTCACTAAAATGATCTTATAATTTGGTGTTTTGGGATGATCACTAACCAATTTTGACACTTCCAAGTGTCCAAGAACATCTCAGTGTATCCTGTGTATGATTCAACTTCAAGATATTGAGCCATAATTCTACCAAAAAACTATTGAGTAATAAAATGATCCAGATTTTATGAGCAGAACGAAATGAATATCGATTATTAGCAGGTACTTAACACAAAAATAACAGAGATACAGTAAAACTGGTTTTCTATTAAATAACAAAATAAGCTGAAACTGTAAAATGCAGCGGAAACAAGCTTGTTGGAATGGTGGCGGCTTATCTCTGAGAAGAGATGTGACAGCAGCGCGCATTCGCAAGAAGCTGATTACAATGAGGTTCAGAAGGCCTTTTTACAATATACGGGAATGCCAAAATTCCTATACATCCAAAAACCTAACCCTAGGAGATGAAGCGCCAAAAGTCATGTGGGCCCCATTTGGGTAAGTTGGTGCATCAACTTCCCGGGGTCGTAACTTTTTCATACGATCTTCGTTTTAGGCGTATGATAGCTCGTTGGAAAGATCTATCCGAGGACTAAAACATTTTTGACAAAATTCCATGATGGTATTTGGAAAACCGCAACATACCCCAAAAAACGTCGTTTAGGGCCTCAAAACGGCTCCAAAAGTCCAGGACCCGAAAAACTGCTAAAAATAGTAAATTGCCAAAAATGTCAGAACGTTGTTTTGAGCCAGTTGGAAAAGGTGGGTGGCCACCGATATCCATCTAGATCATAAAACATGTGTCATTTTGTAATTTCTTAGGTATTGAATCAATCATGATGTTGATATCAAAATCAAACAACCAATGGATGTCAAACTGAACACAATAAGTGGTAGAAACCTAAAAAATGATCAATTGACAAATTATCACAAGTGATGAAATCATTGTAACTTAAATCTCTCATTTGTTTTGTTGTCGTCCATTTGGCATTTTGCTTGTTTTAATTTTTTCATCTACAAACTATTGTTTCCCATTTGGATTTTTTTTTTTATCGTCAAAACTTGAACTCTAAAAATCATTATCAATATTCCCCCCTTTGTTAAATAAAAGGTAAAAAGTTACAAGTTTTCATTTGGGTTACCCTAACTCAATTTATCACTATATCTTGTGGTTTTGGTGGAATAAAACCCATTTTCACTTCACAGGGGGTTTTTATTTACCACTACCCATTTTTACTTCATTTGGTATTTTTGGGTTACCACTGACCATTTCACTACTTTGGTGGTTTCAGCTTACCACTAACCATTTTCACTCATTAATGTACTTCCCCACCTTAATATGCAAGAGAGTTTCATTTGAGAGTTATGGAATAAATTTTCATTTGTGTACATCCCCCTTTTGAGGTCCAATGAAATTGAAGGGTTGTTTATTGAAAGATGTGTCTTTACTCGAGAGGGAATTCTTTAGTAACATTGATTTAATTGTTTGGTTTTTGATGACCATTTACAAAGATTGATCCACCCATAGTGAATCTTCAATCTCATAGGTTTTTTTAGTTTGGATAATCTGCCACGTGAATGATTATTCTTACCGCAATGTTGACAAACATGAAGATCAAAAAACTAATCACGCATGTGACCAAATCGATTGTAATGTCAGCACTTATCATTCTGATGTTGAACTAGAACTAGTGAAGTTGAAAATTATTGAAGGAATACTACATTGTTAAAGTCGATTGATTTGGATTAATTTGGAATACGAAAAGTCATTTCCTTATCATATGTAAATCAGGTTCTATGTTTTTTTCTTTTTTAGTTCTTCCAAATGTTTGGTAATGGTTTTGGAAATAGTAGGTTTAACCTATTCATGAAAAAATTAAGTCCTCATATGAAACCTCTTTTGAATTTGTTTCATTGAGTTGATCATGTGATGATATTTTATTTGAATCCTTATCAAATTCAAAAATTGGGTTGTTGTGAACAAAACCTAGTTTTGAATGTTGATTCCTTTGTTGTGTATTATAACAAAGAATTTGTGACTATGTTTGAATAGGTCCAACTTTATGTTGTGACACTTGCAAATTAGTGAAAATTGATTTAAGAGTTTCTTTGTTAATTGAGATTATGTTGTCTTATGTAGTGATTATTAGAATGTTCAAAAACTCTAATAATTCTATACTTTTATCCATTTTTAAATATTGAATGAGGCCACTTTTGTGCAAGTAGGTTTGGATTATAATTGACACAACAATAAAAATATATTTTTTCAACTCCACCCTTTTCATAATTCAATGATTCAACCATTTCAATATAGACTCGAAAATGGATGTTTGGTTTGTTATCCCCATTTTGTGGGATGACTAAGGAGATCATGTCTTGTGTCCCTTGGGTTGCAAACATGGAATTTCGAGAGACCACATGACAACTTACACATACTAAATCCCTCTCTATCACCACATTTTGATCCATTGTCAGCGAATCCACCACACCATCTGGCTTCTGGAAGGCATATGGGTCTTTATCCATACAGTACAAGTCAAGTATTATCGCAGGTAATCACCTTAATATTTGAGGAATTTAAAAAATGTTATATTTAATCTTCTTTTGATTATATAATGCTTGCTTGGAAACTATGCTTTTGACCCTATTTCACCTTGGTAAGTGTCATATATTTTCTAGTAAGTGGTCAATATTTGGGGAAGGTTTACAACTGGGGATCCCTTGAGGGGTTATGGTACCATTCCCAACCATAATTACAACTTTCTTCTCATTATGTTCCCATAATATTTCCCTCTTTTAGTCCCTTTGACTTTAGTGACCCAAGAAGGGATGTACCACATTTCAAGGGAAGAAGGAGTTGAATGCCCAAGGGGATGGTTGCTCGAAAGAGATAAAATTCTAAGACAACAACCTTCTATATTATCTCTCAGGGATCCCGAGGACAATGAAAATTATCTCATAAAAAAATAATGGGACCCATAAAAGAATAACTAATAACAAAATGCCAACTAGGGTGGAGATGTGTGGGAGTTTCTTTTAATGATTAGGTAGAATCCCCACACAAGTTTCAACTTGGGAAAGCATGATGTGACTAGGGTAGAGTCAAGGCGGGCACAAGTTTTCATTCTTATGTAGAATACCCACCTTGGCTTCAACCTGGAAACATCCTAAAATAATAAAGGCCAATAAATGGGCTTGGAAAAAGGTTGCATTGAAAATGAGGGTGCAACACACCCCCTAGAAAGGCACCCATAAATGAGGCAATACGAGCCCTTGTATGTCATGAAACTCATTGACATATGAATTATAAATCCATTTCCACCTCATCATCCACTACATGACCTATAAAGGCCATCCTTTGAAGCATCCCTTTGTTGAGGGTTTTGGTATACCCAATAGGATTTTTATGACACCCCTCCCATACCTAAACTTGGTCAATTGTATAGGGTCTTGGAGCATTTGTTTAATTTTATGAGGTAGTTTTGATGCACATGTTTAGGTGCCTTTCTTATTATATGTGGTTTACACTTTTAATGATATCTTTCACTTGAGATATTTGGAGGGCATACCCTTTTTTTTTGCAGGACCTTGCTTGGTGGCCAATTTTGGGAGAACAAGCTTAGCTTGGGCTTCCATGGGGAAAAATCACACAGGTTGGATTTTGTAGACCCTCACACTAGATTAGAGAGATTTCATTTTGAGGCTTACATGGAATCATGGAGGATTTTACCCGACCCTTATTACCCAAACGACTTTCCTAGGAGAGGAAAAACATCACTTTTTGAGGCTTGGCATCATGCTTGAGGGGGTTTAGTGGTGATGGAGTTATTACACATTGAAACTTGGCATTATTCGACCAAAGGAGACGTAAAGTGAACCTATAACATGAATAGGAGGCTCAAGGAGCCCCAACTACCTCCTTCTCCTTCTCGAATGACTTGGAAAAGTGTCAAAACGTCCCCTAAAGGGGTGACATCATCTTACTTTTTGGTTTTCTAGTGTGTTAAAGTAAAAATTAAATATTATTATTTGGTTCAATGTTTGGTTTTCTAGTGTGTTAAAGTAAAATTAAATATTATTATTATTTAGTCACGGGTATGATAATGGTTTTTGACCCCTTATATTATTTCTTACCCTTGCTAAGTGGACAAAATATGCTTTAAGACTTTTGTATAAATAGAGATGATGTGAATCTTATTTCATAATGTAACTCTCCCATTTGGAGAAGTACTTGGCTGAGATTTTCACTACGCTTGGTTATTTTCTCTCTCTTTTTCATTTTTTCATGGTTTAATTTGATATTGGCAGAAGGAAGTGGTGCGCTACCTCATATGGATTATTTCTCTTGCATATTGGTGGATAACTCTTAGTAAAGTAGAAGTTTATCTTGTTGATTCTTGCTCTAGTTGAAGGGTTTCATCTTGTTATTGTGTCTTTTTCTTAATTGCAAGGTTAACTATTTGAACTTATATGGGAGTATAAGTGCATACAACCCCACTAATCTCATCAATTTTTCTTGGAAATAATTTGTTACATAAGGAAGTGCTAGGAGAAGTAAAAGGGCTTACACCCTCCTAACAGTCTTCTACTGAACTTTACTTTCCTTGGGGAGTAAGATGGTTTACACCCCCAAGGAATTAGTATGGATAAATCACTATTTTACTCATTAACCCAATAGTCAAGGTACTAATCATTTACTTTTTTTCATTGGAGAAATAAAATAGTGCATTGGGAAGCATGATTTTTTGTCATTTCAAGTTCCTACAATTTGGGTTTTGTTCCTTGTGCATAGAGCACCTCTTAGTCACTAGGGCATCCCCCCTAAAGGGGTATTACTTTCTGTTGTTACAAAATTTCATCTTCATCCATTAGGGCTGTAGAAACCCTAACTTTATTTCACTCATAACTTTCTTTTCAACCGTCATAATTAGCTAAGAGTTTTCAACTTTTATCTACTTGGTCTAGAACAACATTTTAGTGTATTCTTTGTGTGTTTCGATGGTTTAATTTATTGTTGTAACAACAAGTTTTCTACAGACATAAGGATGAAAAATATTTATGCAACCACCTTTATTTACAACCTTCTTTAATTGCTAAAGTCTAGTGCTATTTTACTTGGGTTGATCTAGTTGTTTCTAGTTTATCTCCTACTCTTTCAGCTAGACTTTTGGAAACTTAGTTTACAACATTCATTATAATTTTTATTTCTGATATATATTGTTACTAACTTCTGAAATTAGGGACAACAAGATTAAATTTCTTCTCCATCATATACTTGGTCTAGTACCATTGTTTTCCTTGTGTCTCATGTAGTTACAGTCAACATCTGCAAGGTCTACTACTTCCTGGAAACTATTGGCTACCATTAAGACCTTACTCAAGCCCTTATCCATGCATAGATACTTGACCTATAGGGAAATTCATTCATACATCACACTTTCCATATCATCCCCCCCCTAGGGTAATCCTGATTCCCCCCTTGAGGTGACCACTTTACCTCTAAAGAGACAAGAACACTTTCCTAAGGTGATAGTGCGTAGGTTCTCTCTTAGTTGTCGCCATTTGGTGGTTGGGTTGTTATTTTACCAACCTAAAATATGTGTGATAAAATTTTGGTTCCACTTCCAGGGGGGATTTTGAATCCTCTTCCAAACCCTAACGACACTTTGGAAATATTCTCTTACAAATCATTTACCCTTAGCTTACCTAGTGACTCCATTGAAGAATGTTTTCTTTTCCACCATTGATGGACTCTTCTTGAAGCTCATCTATTGACTCCAATTTCCACGACCCCGTCTTTTCTTTTTCCCCCTTTCCATCATTTGATGAGCATTAGTCTCATTTGGAGAGTCCATTGAGGTATTACCCTAAGTGATGGAATCATGGCCTCACGATACATACCATGGATAATCCATAATGTGTATCATTCTCTGGATGTTCAAAATATCCATGGATATCCAAAACATTTATCTACAAAGTGGAGGGGAAATTTCCCTAAATTTAATGGTGATCCAACTTTAGAAGTCACCCATGTCATGAATTATATTATGTATGCTTTGATCTTAAATATGGTACATGAAGATGTGCTGATGAAATTTTTTATGTCTTCACTAGAATAGAGTAAAAAGGGTTTGATCGCACACTCATGTAATCTGAATTGTATCCATTCTTATACAAATCTCATTGAAGAATTTATCAGGCATTATCTGCCTTCTATTTAGAGTTTTCAAGATGATTTTCAAGAGCTCAAACACGCTCTTTGCAGATAAGGTTTTTCAAGCGATGAGGAGACAATAGATGAAGTACTTGAAGGACAAATATGTGAATAAAGTTACCAAGAACATCCCAAAGAAGTCTCTCATGTTGAATATCTAGATGAGACATTTGTTGAAGATGAGGTGCTCATATCCACCCTTCCACTTGATGAAAAAATACAGATGTATGCTCCTCGTACATATCAAGAAGATAACATGATGAGTCATGACATTTTTGAAGAAATCAATGAATCTTTATCCCATGACAGTGGAACTGAAAAATTATTAGAGTATCCCTCGGATACAACAACTCCTTTATAAAAAAGGAATACAAAGAACTTTGCAGTAAGGATCAAGCCCTGTGTAATGAATAAGTGATGGAATAACATGCCCATGAAGAGAAAAAAGAATCCTGGTGAAGTAAAACATGTTGAGGCATAATTATCTTCTCTCCCGCTTGATGAAGGCGAGGTTTTCCAACCTTTCTCTCCTCCTGCACATGATGTTGAAGAAGCGACCAGTCTCAATGATGAAGAATTTGAAGATCCAGATGAATATGTCCATGCCTCTACTCCTCGTGCACACGAAGACAAATAGATGATCATTTTAAATCATGTTGATGGTCTTATGAAAGAACCCTTAGATATGGTTGATGAAGATATATACACTTTCATACATACTGGTAGACATAGATGGGATCTTGGTCATCTCTTTTTTTATAGAGACCCTATTTATGACATTGAGGGTGGCCCTCAAGAAAACAGGTTTTAGTTTTCATATTTAGAGAACTACTTTGCATGCATATATGATTCATATGTTTGTAATCTTGATGATGACATGATTACAAATTTATTCGAGGATGACCGATCGCAACATTTTCAGGACGCTTTTCAATCATCGCTTGGGACTTCTGATGCATATAATTTTGGGGATACTAATTTTTTGTATGAGGACTCTCAACCACCTTCATCCTCAATTTTGGAGGAATACCAGGACATGGCCATCTCAAAGAGATCATAGGTTCACTCTAGAAAGACGAAGTATTTTCATATTGAGGATTTCTACAGGGATTCACATATGAAGAGGATAGATTTTTCTTTCTCTAGACCTAAGGTTGTCCCTTACTGCATATCTTCTTCTCCGGGAAGCTATGCAATATTACTCCAATGTCTCATCTTCTCTCATTATTCAACAAAAAATGTATATTTGTGCATGAATCAAGATGAACCATAATCTATATATGATATTCCTTTTCATAGATGGGTGGATCGAGCTTGTGGGTATCTCTTCAGGAAGGATCCCTTAGATGATGATAGATGCATATATTCTTTCCAGCAGGATTTCCTCCCCCCCACCCATCTCCATGATTTTAATTTCAAAATTGATTATATCTCTATTTATGCTCATGATCATTACATGCTTGAATTATATTTGTTGTTTTACATAATAAAGAACATGGGGAGATACTTTGATGGGATGATTAATTAGTTGTAATGGTTGTATGACTTCACCTGACATGATCTATCACCTGATCTCCAGGGCCTCAAGGCCCTAGGTAAGTAGTTAGGTAATCTTGCTATCCTTGAATTTTCATATCGATTTCTCATATTAGTTTAGATGAATTTCATATTTCATTTTGCTCTACTTGCATATTGATTTCAATATTAGTTTAGAATTTTTTGAAAAAATGTTAAAATTATCTTTTCTAGATTAGTTTCCATTTTTTATTTTGATGTATATGGATGAAGGGTGATAAAACCACCCTATATTATATGTTTTCTTGTTTCAGTGTATGCACATGTCTACCAGGAGATTATATGGTTCTCATGCACTCTACGACGAGCACATGTCCCCAAGTAGGAGCCATATATTATCCCCATTTTTGGGGATATTATCCTTAGGTTGCATATATGGAGTGTTGAGATACCACATGAATAACAACGTCCACTTGAACATATAGAAGCCCACTCTATCACAACATTTTGATCCATTGTCAGTGCATCCAATACACTGGCTGGCTTCTGGAAGGAAGATGGTTCTTGCTCCATACAATACAAGCTAGGTATTGTGGCAGGTAATCACCGTAATATTTGAGGCATTAAAACATGTTGTATTTAAGATTATTTTTATTATAGAACACCTTCTTGGACATTATGATTTTGACCATATTTCACCTTGTTGAGTGTCATATATTTCCTAGTAAGTGGCCAACCTTTGGGGAAGGTTTACAAATGGGGATCCCTTGAGGGGTTATTGTACCATTCTCGACCATAATTACCAGTTACCACTCATTACATTCCCATCATATTTCCCTCTTCTTGGCTCTTTGACTTCAGTCACACAAGAAGGGCATGTACCTCATTTCATGGGAAGAATGGATTGAAAGACCAATGGGATGGTTGTTGGTAAGAGATAAAATCCTAACACATTAACCTTCTAGATGCTCACCCAAGGATACCGAGGACAATGAAAAGTCTCTCATAAAAAAATAATGGGACCCATAAAAGAATGACTAATAACAAAATTCCAACCATTTAGGAACATGTGCAAGCACTCATTTTAATGCTTAGGTAGAAGTCACACACATGTTTCAACTTGACGAAGCATGACGTGACCATGGTAGAGTCAAGGTGGGAACAATTCCTCATGCTTAGGTGGAAGCCCCGCTTTGGATTCAACTTGGAAACATCCTAAAGGAATAAAAGACAATAAGTGGGCTTGGAAAAAGGTTGCATTGAAAACAAAGGTGTAGCACACGCCCTACAAAGGCACCCATAAAAGAGACAATGTGATCCATTGTGTGTCATGAAACTCATTGAAATATGAAGTATAAATACCTTTCCACCTCATCATCCACTACATGACCTTGAAAGACCATCCTTGGAATCATCCCCTACTTGAGGGTTTTGGTCTACCCAATTGTATTTTTATGACACCTCTCCCATACCTAAACTTAGTCAATTGTATAGGGTATTGGAGCATATTTTTAATTTGATGAGGTAGTTTTCATGCAGATGTTTAGGTTAATTTATTATATTTGTTTTAAACGTGTCATTATATCTTTGACTTTAGATATTTGTAGGGCATACCCTTTTGTTTTGAAGGACCTTTCTTGGTGGCCAGTTTTGGTAGAACATGCCTAGTTTTGGCTTCCATGGGGAAAAAATACCACAGGTTGGATGTTTTATACCCACACACCAGATAAAAGAGACTAAATTTGGAGGCTTACATGGAATCACGGAGGATCTTACCCGTCCCCTATTACCGAAAAGACTTTCCTAGGAGAGGCAAAATGTCACTTTTTGAGGCTTGACGTCATGCTTAAGGGGGTTTGGTGGTAATGGAGTTATTGCACATTGACACTTGGCATGATTTGATGGGAAGAGAAATGTATTGATGATAACACATGAAGGGGAGGCTCAATGGGCCTCAACAACCTGTTTTTTCTTCTCCAACGACTTGGAACAATGTCAAAACATCCCTTAAAGGGATAACATCATCTTACTTTTAGGATTTCTAATGTGTTAAAGGGAAAATTAAATATTATTATTTGGTTCAAGGGGAAAGATAAGGGTTTTTGACCCATTATCTCATTTTTTACCCTTGCTAAGTGGACAAACTATGTTTCAAGATTTTTCTATAAATAGAGATCATGTGAATCTCATTTCATAACATAATTCTCCCATTTGGAGAAGTACTTGGCTGAAATTTTCCCTACCCTTGGGGATTTTCTCTCTCTTTTTAATTTTGTCATGGTTTTCTTTTCTTTGGTGGAAGGAAGTGGTGTGTTACCTCTTATGGATAATTTCTCTTGCATATTGGTGGATAACTCTTTGTAATGTAGAAGTTTATATTGTTGATTATTTCTCTAGTTGTAGGGTTTCATATTGTCATTATCTCGTTTTCTTAGTTTCAAGGTTAACTAGTTTAAATTATTGGGGAGTATAAGTTCATAAAAATCCGCTAAGTTCATCAATTTTGTCTTGGAAATAATTTTTTACTTAAGGAAATGCTAGGAGAAGTAAAAGGGCTTACACCCTCCTAATAGTCTTCTAGTTATCTTTACTTTCCTTGGGGAGTAAGAGGGATTACAATCACAAGGAAGTATTATATTTAAATTACTCTTTGAGTACATAACCCAATAGTCAAGCCAGTAATCATTTACTTTTTTGCATTGGAGAAATAAAATAGTGCATTGGGAAACATGATTTTTTGTCATTTCAACTTTTTCCAATTTGGGTTTTGTTCCTGGTGCCTATAGAATCTATTAGCCACTAGGGAGTCATACCTAAAGGATTATTTATTGATATTGTTCTAAATTTCATCTTTGTCCATTAGGGCTGCATAAACCCTTACTTTCTTTCACTCATAACTTTATTTTCAACCATCAGAATTAGATAAGAGTTGTCCACTTTTATCTACTTGGTCTAGCTCAAATTTTGGGTGGATTCCTTGTGATTTGTTGTGGTTGAATTTAATGTTGTAACAAAAATTTTGATATAGACACAAGGATGCAAAATATTTCTACAAACACCTTTATTTACATCCTTCTTCTATTGCTAAAGCCTAATGCTATCTTACTTGTGTTAATCTAGTTGTTTCTAGATTATCTCTTACTCTCTCAACTAGAGTTTTGGCAACTTATTTTGCAACATTATTTATCATTTTTATTTATGATATATACTTTTACTAAATTCAACAATTAGGGAAAAAATATTAACTTTATTGTTCATCATATACTTGGGCTTGTATCATTGTTTTCCTTGTGTCTCAAGAAGTTACAATCAACATTTGAAAGGTATACTACTTCTTGGAAATGCTTGGCTACCATAAAGACCTTACTCAATCCCTTCTCAACAAATAGAAACTTGAACTATAGGGGAATTAATTCATACATCAGAATTTATGGGAATTAATCCATATCATTCCCCCCTAGGGTCACAAATATTCTCCTCTTGAGGTGACCACTTCACCTCTAAAGTGATGGGAACACTTGCTAAGGTGACAATGGGTAGGTTCCCTCTTAGTTGTTTCCATTTTGTGGTTGGTTCGGACTTTTCCCAACCTAAAAATTGTGCGATAACAAGGTTCAACCAAGAATGCATCCAATAATTACAATTCCAACTTGAATTGTAAAATACAAGTAAAATCACAAATAATAGTATTTGTAAGTTACAATATACAATTCAATTTTGAATCGATTTGTCACCTAAAAAAACGCAGCAGGTAGAAAGTATTATAATTAAGGTTGATGTATATTTTTTTTTGAATTATGATGATCGAGGTGGATCTCAGTGGCCATCCACCTTTTCCACTGAATAAACATTTTTGACCCTGACATTTTGATAAACAATGATATTCACTCTTTTGATGGAGAATATAATGTAATTTCATCTCCATTTTTTAGTTACAACCATCATATGTACATGCCTACAATGTTAGTGCACAGAATCCCATTGGAACTTCATAGTTAAGTGTGTTTGGAGTAGAGTAGTACTAGGATGGGTGACCCACCCATAAGTCCTAGTGTTTTACATGCCTATGTAAATTTTAAAACTTAGAACAACTTATCCCACATGCATTTTAAGATACCAGATCTATTATAATAGCAGAAAACATAAATACTGCAAAGAATAGCAACGAAAGAACACAATATATGAAAACACAACACCAAAATAATGCCTTTATTGATAGGAAACAATGTTCACTTTCCTCTTCAAGGTGGAAACCTCGAGTAGAGCAATTCTCTATTACAATAAATTTCTAGACAAAAGTTCTCATGACTCCTACTCTTATTTATGCTAATTATATATTCTAAAGATCATTCTAGATGAAGATCCTTCTAGAAATGAAAGATTCTATTAGGTATTCTTACATTGACTTATTCCAATTTATTAAATAAATTTATTAACTAATGTCATCCTTTATTACATGGAAATATATTATTCTATCTACATGAGGGGTTAGGGAGGTTAGGTCCCTAACATGCCCCCCCCCCCTTGAATAGGATCATTGTGTTGAAGGTTTGAGATAAGTAAATTGTTTCATAATGGTAGTTGGCTCCCAAGTGGCATATTTTAGAGTTGTATCTTTCCATTGCACTAACACTTCCTTGATGGTGTATTGATGGATATGACGCTCGTGTTGGTGCAAGATTTCTTGTGGCTACAACCAAATGGAACATTCTTCATTAAACTCATGGAGGTTGGTTTGAGTTTGGAACTTAGTACCAATCACCTTCTTTAAGCATGAGACATGAAAAATAGGATGGAGCTTAGAATGACTGGGAAAAGATAATTGGTAAGCCACCTTCCCCACTTGCTTGAGAATTGTATAAGGACCATAAAATTTTCGAGAAAGTTTCTAAAAATGGTCTGTTTTTAGTGAAGTATTCTTATGGGGTTGTAGATGAAGAAACACCTTGTCCTCTTCAAGAAATTTTTGGTCAGAATGACCTTGATCTACTTGTTTCTTCATGCAATTCTGAGCCATGGCCAAATTTGTTTTGAGGGTGCAGAAAATTGCCTCACGAACTACAAGATTGTTGTTAACTTGTTAAACCTTCGATACACCTAGAATGTAGGAGAGAACCTATGGGGAATTTTTTCCATATACTGCTTCAAAAGGAGTCATGAGAGTAGTTGTATGGTAAGATGTGTTGTACCACCATTCAGTGAGGGGTAACCATTGATCCCATTGATTCTATCATTCATATGAAAAACACTTCAAATAGGTTTCCAAACACTTGTTGACAACTTCAGTTTCTCCATCAGTCTAGAGATGATAGGTAGTGCTGAGATACAATTGGGTGCCCTGGAGACGGAAAAATTATTGGAAAAAATTACTGGTAAAAGTGGGATCTCGGTCAAAGACAATACAATGAGGAATTCCATGAAGCTTGAAGATATTATCCATGAAAATTTGATCCACTCTGGATGTTGTGAATGGTTGTTGGAGAGCACAAACATGATCATATTGAGCATATTTTGAAATACGATCAACTAGCACCATGCTGACTAATTTATTTCCCTATTTAGGCAAGACCATAATGAGGTCTATATAAATATCCTACCAAATATCCAATGGAATCGAGATTGGTTTTAGTGTTCATGGGGTATTGAATTTTTATCCCTTATTCCATTGAAACACATCACATTCACCCATAAAGGTGCAAAGATCATGTTTCATACCATCCCATAAAAAAAAAACGTTTAACCCTTTCATAGGTTTTGGTGAACCTAGAATGCCCAGTTGTGGGGGAAGCATGAAGATATGAAAGAACCGTAGATTTAAGTTGTGACTTTCTTATTATATACATATGGACTTTGTAATGAAGCTCGTTATTGTTCCAGGACTACCTGGGAGATACTGCAGAATTGTCTTGGAACTATTGGATAAGGCCATAAATTTTGGGGTCTTACAGACAGTCCTGGTGAATATCTTGGAGCCAATACAATACAATGAAGGAGAGATAAAAAAGGGATCTTTCATATTCATACTTCCACGAAGGACTGTCAGAAACCAAATTTTATTTTTCCTTGTTGTAAATTATCTTGTAATCATATCCAAATATCTTGTTCACCCGTTTTTGTTGCTCTGGGGAGGAAATTCGTTGTTCAAGAAAATGCTTGAGTCTTTGATGATCAGTTTTAATTTGGAATCATTGGCCAAATAGATAAGGATGACAGAGATCCACAACATGCAGAATAACCAAAATTTCATTTTCATATATTGATTGGCTCACATGGATCTCTAAAAGTCATCTCCTGGTGAAGGCCACCGACCATCCTTCTTGCATGAGAATTGTGTCAATTCCTTTCCTAGAAGCATCACATTCCAACAAAAAAGTATTTTTGAAGTTGGGAAGGGATAGGAAAGGAGTAGTGCACATAGCCTATTTCAAATCATGGAAGGATTGATTAGCTGCAGGAGTCCAATTGAAAACATTTTTTTTAAGGAGAGCAGTGAGAGGTGCTGCAATTTGGCCATAACTATTAACAAATTTGCGATAATAATCCATTAAATCGAGAAAAACATGCAATCCGTTGAGATTTTTTGGGCGAGGCCAATCCTACATAGCTTAAATTTTGTTAGGATTTAGCGTCACACCATCATTTCCAAAAATATGACCCAAATAGTCCACTTCTGAGGAACCAAAGGAACATTTAGATTGTTTGAGGAAACGTTGGTGATGAGAAAGGAGAAGGAGAAATTGGTCCACATTGGAAAGATGGGTTTTCCATTTTTTACTATATATGAGAATATAATCAAACAAAACTAAGACAAAATGACAAAGAAAAGGATCGAAGACATGATTCATGAGACTTTGGAAAGGGGAGGGGAAATTACGTAGACCAAATGGCATGACCAAGAACTCATAATGAACCTCATGAGTTCAAAAGGTCGCGTTAGGAATGTCAACCTCTTTCATACATATCTATTGGTAATAAGAATTAAGATCAAGTTTAGTAAAGTATTAAGCACCACTCAATTCATCCAATAGATCATCAGTGAAAGTAATGAGAAACTTGTCTTTGATGGTGAGATTGTTGAGAGCATGAAATTTGGGATGCATGCACCATATGCCTTCTTTCTTAAGGACCATGACTACAGTAGAAGTATAGGGGCTAGTACTATGGCGATTGAAACCCACGTTGAGAAATTCTTGAACAATTTTCTCAATTTCATTCTTCTCGGAAGAGGGATGACAGTACGAGCAAACATTGGGAGGAATAATACCTAGAACTAGAGGAATGGAATGATCATGAACATCGTAGGAAGGGAGAATGCCATGGTGAGTGGAAAAAAGAATTGGTCTTTGGAAAGTATATATTGGAGGTCAGGATGCACAAATGGTAAGAGGGTGTCTCAACAACATGAATATAATGGAGTTGAGAAAAAATACCGGAGTGACATTTATTGAGGATATTTTCCATGCGATGGGAACTCATGATCTTAGGGGAGCCTCTTATGATGCCTTAGAACTTATGTTGTTGGTCGTTTTGTTGAAATTGCATGGTCAAATCCTTAAAACAAATGACGATGGGACCAAGACTACGTAACCATTATCCACCTAACATAATTTGATAACCACCCATGTCTATAGAAAGCACTTGATATTTCAGGTTTTACTATCCAACTTGGAGACACACATTTTCAAAATTCCCCCCATATTTCATGGAACCTCCATTGGCAATCATTGATTTTTAAATCTTTTGAATGCTGCAGGATATAGAAATGAGTTTCTTGAGAAATGAATCTATGAATTTTGAATGCACGGATATAGAAATGGGTTTCTTGAGAAATGAATCTATGAATGAAATTATGGGTGCTACAAATGTGAATCAGGATGATGACCTTATGATTTTTAATGTAGCCAATTATCCTGAGGGTTTGGAGAGTAGAGAAGCCAATGAGTACATTCAATGAAATGACTAGTTCAAATTCTATTGGATCTGATGGAAGAGTGATAGGAGTTGGCTGAGGTAGCTCTGTTTCATGAGAACCCTTGACCTCATCTTCATCAACATCCTTAGAGATGGCCATGAACAACTTATGTTCCTTACACTTATGCCCTGAAAAATATTTTTCATCACAATTATAGCAAAGACCCTTGAGTTGGCATTCAACCATTTCTTTCTAGATTAATATTTTGATCTTGAGAGGGGTGTGATGAGGGGAAGGAGTGGAAGGGAGAGGGAAGGAAGGGAAAGAAGGTTTGTAGTGTTTGGAAAAATAACATGCTCGGATTCCTTGGCATGTTCAGTAGCTTCCAACCAAGTGTGGGGGAAGTTCATGAGGACTTGGGATTTGATTTCATCCTTGATGCCACTGATAAAGAATTCTTAGAAAAATTATCAGGCATACCCTCTATTCTGATAGATAATTTGTCAAATGCATCGATAAACTCTTCCATGGTATCTGACTATTTCAATTTGGTCAAATGGCCGAGGGAATGCGTATCGATGTCAAAGTGTTCATAAATTTTGGCAACAAATTTTTTCCAAGCTACATATCCTTGGCGTGATTTCCGACTCCATTGCCACCATTTACACCATTTAGGATCCAAATAGAGGACACTGTAATGAATTTTGTCCAAGTCATCAGTGATGCCATGCAAGGAGAAGTAGTGTTCCATTTGAGTGACCCAACCAATGGGATATAAGACATCAAATTTGTTCACCTATGCTCATGGAATATGCAAATCGTGACGAAAAGGGTTGGACTAAAACTGTTGGCAATTAGAGGAAGTTGTTCCTTCTAGGTTAGAAGGTTGGTCAAATGAGGAATGGATTCCATGAATGGGAAGTTTTTCGAGGACCTTGGCAGCAAATTACTCAAGTCGAGACTCAAGGTGGGATACAAGCTAGTTGGCAAGGTGGGAATTGATATCCTCATTCACTTCCTCTTCATGTAGTCCATTTGGGAATCTATGTGGGTAGCGATGCGGTTTTCAAGGTCATGGTTGCGAGTGGTGTCCATAAGGAGGGGAAAACACATGAAGACGTGGGAAAGAAAGGTGGTTGAAAAGGGAGAGTGGGTCCACAAGAAAACAAGGCTAAAAAATGATATGTATCACTGTGATCAGGATGAAAAGAGAATTCCAATGGAATACATCCCAAGTAGAGGTGTCAGGAAGGATTCCGGTTGAGCTTGTAGTGAATATCGATTCCAAGCTATTTTTATGAATTTACTTCCTCCAAGTTGTTTTTTTCATATATGAAGGTATCATAAGTGATCTTATTCGATTTAATGATAATAACTTTAGTCTTGTTAGTATTAAAAAGCATAACCATATTGGAACAAAAATCCTTGAGGATCCTTAGTTGCTTTCCAAGATCGTGGAGAATCCTTTCCATAAGAACGATATCATCAATATAAATAAGAATATTGATGACATAACCAATGAGAGTAAGGTCTACAAAACCTACTTCTTCCAAAAAATATTCTAGCTTGTCAATGTAAATGCCAAAAAGGGTAGGGGACAAGGGAGAACCTTGCTTGACTCCAATATTGCAGTTAATATCTTTCGACCAACCCTAAATTTTTTTAAATTTGGAAATAACAATCTGATACGGCCTTGTTGTTGCAACTCTTAACTCAGAATGAGCTTTTATCTCTTCCAAACTATCCCAAAGGTTTTTCCTGGAATTGTGTCAAAATATTTTCTAAAGTCAACAAAACAACAAAAAAGATTGATTTTAGTATTATAGAACTCCTCTACGATGATCCTAAAGGTAGCAAGATGGTCCATAGTTGAAAGATATCTCCTAAACCATAGGAAAAATAATGTCTCAAAAATGACAGGTATCACTTCAATCAGGACTAAAAGAGGAGTCCAATGGGATAGTTATCAAATAAGGGTGCGAGAAGGCCTTGAATTTTTTGTTTTAACTATTATGGATTTATACTCCGATATGAACAATATTGCACTGTCAAAATGCCCAAATTATTAACATGAAAAAAAAAGGTAGCAATTTCTCAACCAAAATGGAGGAGGCAAGGTTGCACGACAAAAAACTTGTATGTTCCTTGTTTCTATTGTTTTTTTTCCCAAGGTTTAGGTTTTTTGTAGGGTTCCTAAAGACAAAGGTTTTCCTTGTGCTATATTTCTCTACTATATGTGAGGGGTCAAATAATAGAAATTGGCCCAATATATCAGGGCATCAATTAAGGAGGCTAGACCATACCCTTACCCATATTACTCGATTACCATGGTATTAAATATTATCTTCTCAAGTGTTTTTCTCGGTGGCACTATAGTAGTGAGATGACCGATCGGTTTATCTATGGAGCACTTGAGGAGATCTAGGCCAATATGTATATAGGTGTCGTATGATGCGCTACAACTCGAAGGGGTGCCAACAAGGGTTACAAGGGTGGCCAACAATGCGCACTTAAGTACCACTTGCGGTTCCTACGTGTATGCTTCCCCAACCGTGGACTTATGCCCTAAACGATAAATGTCTATAGTTTTAAGACACTGGAACTCATCTCTACATGAAAAAAAAATAACCCACAATTCCTACCAAGGAAAGTTCTCTTATACCACTATTATAATAGAAAAAAGCCGAAATAATACAAAGAATAACAATGGAACAACACAATATATGAAACCACAACACCAAAAATACCTTTATTGATAGGAAGCAATGTTCAGTTTTCTCTTCGAGGGGGAAACCTCCAACAAAGCAACACTCTATTACAAAAATCTTCGAACAAAACTTCTCATAACTCCTACTCTTATTTATACTAATTTTGTCTTCTAAGGATCATTCTAGAGGAAGACCCTTCTAGAAGCAGAAGCTTCTATTAGGTCTTCTTTCATTGACTTATTCCAATTTATTATATAGGACTTATTGACTAATGTTGTCCTTTATTACATGGAAATATATTATTCTATCTACCCGAGGGGTTAGGGAGGGTAGGTCCCTAACATGCATCATGAGAATTATGCTCCTCTCATTCTCTCATATATAATATAGGTGAAGTAGGTCCTTTAAGCAGGAAATGGAGTGTGATGTAAATATTTTTGTGAATGAGCATAGCTCACACATCTCTCTCTTCAGAGATAAGCTACCACCATTTTAATTAGCTTGTGTGCTTTGCATTTTACAGTCTTTTGTATTCCAAACAATTGTTAATAGAATCCAAGGTTAAYTGTATTACTATGTCTCTTGCAATATCTCTRTGTTTTATTTTGTCCCCTCATAAATCCGGATCAACTCATGTGATTTTGTATTCCAAACAATCATTAATAGAATCCAAGATTAATTGTATTACTATGTCTCTTGCAATATCTCCRTGTTTTACTTCGTTTCCTCATAAATCCGGATCAACTCATGTGATTAACAACTTGAATGCTTGAATATGTTTTGTAGATATTTATTACTTGTTCTTGATTGACATTAATTTTATGTTCTTATATTTCCTTATCTTTGTATGCCGTGAGTGCTGAGTTAAATGGTAAATGTGTAGACAAAGATGAAGAATAACAAAATGCATATCAATGTAAATCCATTTTAAATTAGATCTTCAAAGTCCTATAAATTTGTGCTTCTATTTCACTTTGATACCTCTCCTCACTTATCAGGTATGGAAAGCTAAGCATAAGTCAATTTACCTTGTATTTATTGTTTCTTCAATGTTTCAATGCTTCAAAATATAACAAGTTACTTTAATAGCTTGCCAATTTTCTTCCATGCCTTCAATTCCTCACTTTAGCTATAATCCTTCTCGAGGGTTACCATCTTCCCATAGTTAACCTATTATTTTTAGAGTGCACCACTTGTACTATAACTCAAGGAACCTTCACTGATTGGTAACGAAGGAAGGAACAAACTAGATAGGGATCAATGTGTCGAGTAAGTGGGAAAGTATGCAAAACCAAGCAATGACGAAAACACCACACAGTTTCGTATTATCTAATAGTTAATAGTACAGAAAATTTTGGAACGGTAAGATATAAGTAATTCACTTTGTTAAGAATTTCACTTGAAAAAACTGACATGGCCAGATTGCGGCATACATCATTGTAACTTTCAGAGACAATGCATCAACCTATAAGATACAAAAATTTGTTCTAACTTTCAGAGACAATTCATCAACCAATAAGATACAAAAATTTGTTCTAACTTTCAGAGACAATGCATCAACCAATAAGATACAAAAATTTGATGCCATATGCAGATGTTTATATCTTATCATCGATTGATAGACAAAATCTTTACTAAATGAAGCTATTATTTGTGAGGTGAGGAGGTTTGATTGCTATTTGTGGTTTGAAATGCCTTAATTTTTAACATATACTATTTGAAAACAGATTAATGACTTTTGGCAACATATGCAGAAGTATTTTAATTTTATTTTAGAGAAGATATGCAGAAGTATTTTAATTTTATTTTAGAGAAGATGTGACCACGAAGATATATATATATATGTGTGGATATAGTGATAAACGAGTTTAAAGAATGTCTGATAATGTACCCACTATGATTTCTTGGGCAGGCCACGCTTGTACTCTGTGCCAAGTCGAGGAAAATATTAAGCATTAGATCTCAGTTTCTAACGTTATTATGGTGAAATGGCACTCCATTATGGTTGGGTTCAATCACCGTAATAATGGAAGGAGCTCTTTAATGACAAACACTCGATTCTGGAGCACCGTTTATTAGAAAGACGTCTGGAGTATATAGTTTGACGGAGTGTTGCCATACTTATCCCTTTACTCCCTGCTCACTCACAGAGAAAAATTCCAATGATCGCAACACAGGCGTGAGTATTGTAATGCAAGGGCCAAAGGCTTAACCCTAATTTGGTTTGCTGTGGTACATAATTCTTTGAAGGACCAAGTTGACGTGAGTATTGTAATGCAAGGGCCAAAGGCTTAACACTGATTTGGTTTGTTGTGGTACATAATTCTTTGAAGGACCAAGTTGAGAGTATAAATGTAAGTTGAGAGCACTAGTGATATTAGTGATAGGTAAAGGACCACGTGGATAGCACTAAAATATTAGTCACGATGGATAATTCACAAGTAGTTAAAACATAATATATTATAATATATAATCAAATTTATTTTCTCTAAAGAGGTAATGTTTTTGGGGGCCTTTGTTATTCATATAGACTTAGGGCTTTGTTATCCATATGGAGTTGGCACGTATTAAAGTGTTATATACTATAAAAGAATTAAGTTAAATTCATTTTAACGTTAAATTTTTATAGTGATTAGCAATAGTAGAATGGGACTATATCAACCATTTTTTACATAAAAGTAGTTATTTTTAATTAATGATCCACATGCATGAGGCACAACCATTAATGTATTAATACATTTTAAATGTATTAATTATAATTAATTATAATTAATTAATTCATTCTTTTTTTTGTAAATATCTCTGCTAATTCATTAATAATATAGTAAAGTACAATCAAGAGAAATCAGAAAGTCTTGGCAAAAGCATGCATACCCATGGAGGGAAACTAGGCATTCAAAACCATATCTAGGCAAAAGCATGCATACCCATGGAGGGAAACTAGGCATTCAAAACCATATCTTGTTTTGGCAGAGTGTAATTCAACAAAAAACAAAACCACAAGTGAGTCAAACATAGGAAACCTGACAAAAGACAAGAGAAAGAGAATTAAGGAGGAAGACTATTGGGGGGAATCTCTTCAATCACTCGACTACCGACAAAGTCGTTGTAGCCATCGCTGCAAGAGTTGGTGGAGCTAGATTTTGCCTCCCTAGCTAGTAGTCTGGTGCACTTGAGGAAGGAGGACGTGGAAGGAAAGACGTCGCTCTGGACACTCCACATGGGGGGGGAATCTGGGCATCACTCATTTGAGCTACCTTTGTGACCAGCTGAGGTATTGATGTCTTCTTGGAGGTGATTCTGAAGGTGTCATCCGAGGGTGCTAGGTTATCGTGCCATCCATCCAAAGGTAGCGCATGGGCACCAAAAGACTAAGGTGAGTCAGAGGGACTCAAAATAAAAACATTGGGAAGATTAAGGAAGATGTGAGCCAACAAGTTATTTATCATACAATAGCTTATGCAGTGCCTCTTGTGTGCCTCGTTGTTGGGTGGTAGTTGGTCATCTCTTCCTCCCATTCATCCAATAATTTCTTGATGAAGCACGAGACAAAACTCCCATAACCTTCCTAACGAAGGTCGACTAGATGAGAGTGTGAGCCTCTTGCTCAACCTCCTCGTCCCCCTCTCCTTAGATGAGGAGTGAACAAATTTTTCTAGGCACAGTGGGAGTCTGATTCACTCTCTATGTGTTGATGCAAAGATGAAGTGAGGGCAGGATAAGACTAGTAGGGAGAAGCAATAAAAGGTTGTCAGGAGAGCTTTGCGTGCGTGAGTGAAGCCCATCGAGAATGAGCAGGAGTGGGAGCCAAAGGCTGAGCATTTTGAGTGAGGAGAGGGTTCTAGAGGTTGTAAGGGCGGGGTTCTATGCATTCAATGCCTTCATCAAGTGCAAGTCCAGTCATGATGGCATAGTACCGCGAGTTAGCTGGAATCAGAGAGGAGAGGTTCACAAAATTAAAGTCGAGAGCCTCGAGCTAAGCTCAGGATTAAATTGCATGCATAGTGGAGGGGGCAGGATCTAGGTGTTCATGGAGGCATGTGCTTGAAGTGGCATTGAGTCGAGGTGGACTGCACTATCATCTGCATCTCGGGTATTAATTAAAAATAATTAATTGTAATTATTAACAATTAATTGATTAATTATAAATAAATAAATAATTATATATTATTAATTAAAAATTATTAAGTAATAAATAAATAAATTAACTATTAATGGATAATTAATAATTAATTATAAAGTATAAATTAATTAATAAAAAATGAAATAACAGATAACATGTATAGTTCCATTTAACTCCATATCTATTAAGCTCTTAAAGGAACCAAACCTCTGGTACTCTAAAAAGATTTGCATCTGAGAGATTTGATCTCTCTCAACTATTGATAGATTAGGAGAAACTCATAATGTGTCAATAATGAAGAGGGATCAAATATCTCTAGTCTTAAAAATACAGGAGTTCTAACCATTGAGCCCCACTCAAGGCAGCCAATAAATATATTAAAAATATATTAATTAATGTATTAATAGATAAATAACATATATTAAAATATTTATGCATTAATTAGTAATATTTTAATGTAATGTATAAATTAAGTATTAATACATTAATGTATAATTTAATGTATTACCTTAACATATTAATTAATAAATTATGTTGTGTAATAATATAAATTAAAGTATTAATACATTAATGTATAATTTAATGTTTTAAGTAACATATTAATTAATAAATATCTTCATAATTTTAGTATGACAATTAATTTATACATTAGTATATGAGAGATTTGATCTCTCTCAACTATTGATAGATTAGGAGAAACTCATAATGTGTCAATAATGAAGAGGGATCAAATATCTCTAAGTGTAAAAAATACAGGTTCTTAACCATTAGGCCCACTCAAGCTGTAATAAATATATTAAAAATATATTAATTAATGTATTAATAGATAAATACTTTTATATATTAAAATATTTATGCATTAATTAATTAATATTTTAATGTAATGTATAAATTAAGTATTAATACATTAATGTATAATTTAATGTATTACCTTAACATATTAATTAATAAATTAATATTTTAATGTAATGTATAAATTAAGTATTAATACATTAATGTATAATTTAATGTTTTAACGTAACATATTAATTAATAAATATCTTCATAATTTATTGTATTAATTAATTTATACATTAATTATACAGTAAATAAGATCCATTTAAATCTGGTTTTATCAAGAGGGGAGAGGGATCAAAATTCTAGAGGTACAAACCTTTAATCTTTCTTTAAGTTTTGCACTTTAATAAAGGTGAAAGGTTTTCACTTTGAGATATTTGATCCCT
>SNQJ01S0005758.1:85565-115088 GCA_010110895.2 Picea sitchensis
AGATATTAACACTAATATAAATATGAGAATATCTTGACTTTTGAAACACTAATAAAATGTTCATAATTCTTATTTATTTATTCCCAAATCATTACCACTTAGATACAAAGGATGAAGCTAAAAACAAATCTATAAAACTTTCAATGAAATATATCTTTTATTGAGAAGGATGTTAATTTTTAACATGTTTTAGAAAGCACTTAAAAAACTAAAAGGGAAAAAAAATCCTTAAATTTGATTATAAGTGTTATATTTTTCCTTATGTTTCTTTACATTGATTTGTTTTAGGCTTGTATATTTTTTAAGTATACTAGTATAAATATATTTTAACTTTGAATTTATTATAGGTTGAGAGGGAAAACATTTTTACCTTAAAGGACTTCATTACTCTCCATGCATGATAAATCTTTGATCCTTTTCCATATATGATAAATTCACTATCCCTTTCCATGTATGATTTCCTATGTATGCATGATAAAGATGATTTACATTATTTAAGTTAGTTAAGAACTAAAGGAATTATACATTTGTGGTAGAATAAGAAATGTTTTACTTTCAATTACTTTATATATTCTCTTGACCCACTGTCATTCCTACCCTAAAAATATTTACGAATTTCGTACTGTTGTGGAAAGAAATTTAAAAATTTCTAAAGAAGATAGTGTTTTTTCTATAGAATACATAAAGTTTGGGGTTAAGAGAATTGAAAATGGGAAAGCAAAGGACATCGAGGGATACCAAGATGAAATATTAAAAATTGGATGCTTTATTCTAATATCTCACATACACAAGTTCTTGAACATAAAAGTCAAGCATGGCTTCCCTAAACCTTGGATTCAAATCCTCATTGTACCTAATTATAAAACTAGAGATAAAATAAATACCTCTAGTTATAGGAACATTATGATTAGCCCCATTTTATGCAAGTTGTATGGAAGTATTTTGGAAAAGAAGATAAACACATGGCTAGAAATCCATGAAAAACGAGCTAGAGGTCAAGCTATTTTTAGAGGTTATCATTCAATTGTGGACAACTTTATCACACTTAGGATCATTGTAGAGGAATATTGTAACAATAAAACCAATATCCTTTGTTGTTTCATTGACTTTAGGAAATATTTTGACATTGTGCCTAGGACCAACCTTTGGAGTAGGTTAGAAGAGCTAAAATTTCGATCTCGGCTAAGAGATGCTATAGTAAGGTTGTATGAGAATGTTATTTCCAATTTTATGAGAACTAAGGGTTGGGAAAAAGAAATTAACTGCAATATAGGAGGCAAGCAAGGTTTTCCCCTATCCCCTGCCCTTTTTGGAATTTACATTGACAAGTTAGAAGATTGTATGGAAGGCCCAGGTTGCGTTGCACCAACTCTTGCTAGTATAGTAATTATCCTTATTCTCTATGATGATGACATTGTTCATGGAAAGGAATCCATATGACCTTAGTAATTATCTTGCAATCCTCAAGGACTTATTCTCCATTGCAAGTATGACCATGAACACTAACAAAACAAAGGTTATGATCATTAAATCCAACAAATCACCTACGATAATTGTGTATATGATAATAATATCTTCGAGGAAGTTCCTTCATGCAAGTATCTTGGAATTGATATCTATCACCAAATAAATCATAACTATAACATTGAGAAAAGAATAAATGGAGGGTACAAATCTTATGGGCTTGAAAATAATTGTAAATTAGCATACCTTTGGCTATGGGATAAGAAAATGATCCTCTTTGAGACTCTTTTCACTCCTTTTATGTTATATGGATGTGATTTTTGGGGATGAAGTAGCTATGGAGAATATTGGAGAAATATAGAGGAGATCCAAAAGAATTTTATAACTTATAATCTCAAAATTAAGGGCAATACACCCTATCCTATCCTCCTCATCGATGCGATCTTTTCCCACATTCAGAGCACAACTATGATTATGTGCTTAATGTACACTAATAATATAAAAATAATGGATAAAAAGAGGACCCACAAAATTGTTTCAGATGCCAGAAAAAATCACCAACGAATCAAGCGAGGATGACATAATTATTCGAAGTCTTAGATAACTCATTGGGGAACAGTAGAAGAAGTTATTGTGGAGAATACTGATGATATTAAAAATATTGTAGAAGCTAAATTTAAGGAGAATCTATGGTGTGATAAAGAATTAGAGGATAAACGAAAATTAAGATATTATAAGGAGGTGGTTAACCCTAACCTTGAAGATCAAAAGTATCTCTTTGTTTTGGCTATTGTAAAGAAGAGAATCAATATTGCTAAAATAAGAACTAATTCTAATGAGTTGTATAGTGAAACTAGGCGTTGGACAATCCCAAAAACACCATCGAAACAAAGAATTTGTCACCTTTGTGACACCAAGAGGGTTGAATATGTAAAGAACTTTCTCCTAGAATGCCCCACGTATACACAAATTAGATCTCAATTACCAAATATTTATCACAATACCGACCTTCCTAACCTTGTAATACATCAACACTTTAATTATCTTGGAATGTTTCACTTAATGCTTTTCAAGCATCTAAATAAGATTTTAAATAAATCCAAGTAATCTCTTGTTTTTCTTAAGGTACGATAGACCAATTTTTTTATCTCAGTGGAAGCTAACCATCATCATCATCATCATCACCATCATCATCATCATCATCATCATCATCATATATATATATATATATATATATATTAATGTGGACATTAAAATAATTTTTTTATTGCGGAAATTAAATTTTTTATTACTAATATTTTTTTAAATACCCGATAGACAATTATCAAAAAATATTAAACATGTGATCTATTGATTACACCTTTGTACAAAAAATAAATAAATCACAATTTGAAGTATTTTATTGAGTTCTATTGAAATTAATTTGACTTATCAAACATGTGTTAAGTCTTTTTCATGATTAAAAAAAACAAACTCCAATTTCAATATTAAACTTTTAACATTTTATATGAATTTAAATGATTAATCACAAATTTTACACTAACAGTTAAGATAAAGTTCACTATTATATGCTATCACTTTTTCCATTTTTTCATTCTTACATGTATCCATTTCATTGATTAATTTCAAGTCGTTAGTCTTAAAAAAACACTAACTTCATCTCATCATGTAGGTTGGTCAAAGACGAAAAAAGCCCATTTTCTTTTACAGGTTTGAGTTCTCTAAATCATACCCCCTATGCACCTCGATATGATGGACACTCAAGTGGGAGACCATGCACTGAAACAATGGACTTCTTAGTCATAATCACATCCATATCAATATCACATCCCTCATAAATGTAATTGGCACATTATCAAAGCTACATGATTGTAGATGTTTACATCCTTCTTTAGAGACATCCATTCTAGATTTGTCATCCATCTTTGATTCTTTAGCTATTTACTTTTAACCTTTTTTCCTTTGTGAAAACTCCCCTCAAATCTCTTATATCTACTCAAAATTTACATTTGAAAGTTGTATCCTCATGATGGAGTTGTTAGGTTCATTTAAAATTTTCACCCTATAAAACAAATTTGTTTGACAAATTTTTAATCAAATCTAATTGCATCAAGACAAACAAGGTGTATTGAAGAGATTGTAAGGTAAATCCCATATAATTTCTACCTCATTTATCCATCCCATGTAAGGTCATATATATATAATATAATATAATATAATTTTAAGGTCACACCCAAGCTAGACATTGAATTGGTGTATGAGATCCTTTTCTTTATTTAACAAGGGAACCCTTATAATTTGACTACTAAATTATACAAAGATACATACCATACAAACACACATTCTTATCCATTATATCCATCTTAGCTTAGATTATTTTAAATATTGAAAAAATTATATAAATTTTTTTTTTAATACTTTTTTATTTCTAATAAATTTGTTTTATTGATTTTGATAATTTACTTTATATTATTTTCCATTTTTTCAAAAAATTATAAATATTATATTAATTATTCAAAGATTAAAACTCCTAAAACAACATATTCTTAAGTTTAGAATACAACTAACATTCAAAAATAAAATTAACCTCGTAAATGATAGAGGAGTTGAAATTGTATTACCAATTATTTATTGGTGAAACTCTACATTCTATAGAGTGGCACATGTATAGTATGAATACTTATTTTTTAATTAATCAATAATATTAATGCTTAATTACGCCGAAAGGCGTACACCTATTGACAATGGGCACAATTAATGATCTTTTAACCTTATTTAACCTTAAACTCTAATCTGATGGCTATGCATTGAAGATGCTCACATATTCTTAGTTGTCCTCCAAAATCAATGGGTCAGATTTATTGTTCATAACTTTCTTGTATTTATCAAGGCATTCGTTAACATGTTTTCTTTTTAATATTTACCTAATCACATTAAAAAATTATTGTAAGGATATGTGATTGTCACGTTTAAATGATTAAGTTGATTAAGTAGGATTAAACTGTGGCATCTAAATAAATGTCCACGTTCTACTTATGAACCGACCATCTGATGCCCACGTGTTCCATTTATCAACCTAATACAGCCAAACGTTTCATATTACCATAGACGGATTACAACAAATATTTTATATTGGGGGCATGCGTTCTCAGGCAATACCTTTCAGCGTTCTCAGTCGCGACGTAGTGACTGTGATGATACCTTTCGGCGTTCTCAGCCGCGACATAGTGACTAGAGATTCTTTACTAAGAATATAAAATGTCTGTCAAAACTCATCAAAATATGTAATTAAAGGATAGAGGAGTTGAAATTGTATTACCAATTGTTTATTGGAGAAACTCTACATTCTATAGAGTGGCACATGTATAGCAGGTATGAATATTTATTCTCTAATTAATCAATAATAATGATGCTTAATAGATATATTTATTGACTAAAGAGATTCTTTAGTAAAAGTACGAAATGTGTGTGAAAACTCTTCAAAAATATGTAATAATATGTATAATGAGACGAAATAATGATGGTTTGGTTGATGTTTCAAGAATTATTAATATATTATATAATATTTTTAAAATTATTCAATCTCTTTGTATTTTATGAATAAAATTGTTAAAAAATGTTTTCTCAAAATTCTATGTTTAATTAATATAAACATGTCAAAATTTTATGAATAATTATCTCTAAAGGCGTACATTTATTGATAATGGACATAATTAATGATCTTTTAACCTTATTTAACTTTAAACCCTAATCTGATGGCTATGCATTGAAGATGCTGGCATATTCTTAGTGGTCCTCCAAAATCAATGGGTGAGATTTATTGTTCATAACTTTCTTGCATTTATCAAGACATCCGTTAACATGTTTATTTTTTAACATTTACCTAATCACATTAAAAAATTACTGTAAGGATATGTAATTGTCACGTTTAAATGATTAAGTAGGATTAAACCGTGCAACCAAACATTTTATATTATCACAGACAAATTACAAATTACCACAGACGTTTTATGACACACGTTCTCAACTGACCTTTCGGCATCCTCAGCTGCAAGTTAACAGTTGTGCTAGTTGATATATCCTTTCTAAGTTGGTCTTGGCTTATAGTCGTTGGAGCGGACATAAACATTTATTTAAATTTTGTAAGAAAGTAAAGCTTGCGTTCATTCATTCTGATTATTTCCAAAGTAATATGAAATGTAATTTATTTTTTAAATAAAATTGTTCCGTTGAGCTGCTTAATTGGTTTATATTCTTTAGCTTCATGTAAATAATTTTTTAATTTAATATTAATTTTTATGTTTACTGAAATAATATTTATGAACATTTTATTTTGAATATGAATTTTACATTAACATGATAGAGTGTTCATTTTAAAAATAAGTTTTTTAAACTTTGTGCATTTTTCATGGTGGTAAATAAATTTTTGATATTTGAAATATGTTAGTTGTGTATATATATATATATTTATAGTGTTTATATAGTTATTATGTGTAATTAATTAAAATAAGTTGGAATGTTATTAATGTGTAATAATATAAGTTTGAAATGTTGGTGTTGCTTGAAATGTTTGAAATAAGAATAATTAGTTGAAGATGCTTGAAATGTATTTTACTTGATAAAAAAATTTGTAATAAATGATTGAATTGGAGGTTGTTGTGTATTCACATTCTTAATGCATATAGGATTTGGAACGGCTTATACAATATTATTATGTGTTGATCATGAAGAGTGGTGTTGGATCTAAAGTAGCAAGCCTTCTTGAAGAACAACAAAGTATAAAAAGATAAGAAGAAAAGTTGACACATTTTTGTAAACGTTTCCTTAGTCTGCTTACAGGTATCGAGAATCATTTTTGGGTGCACGAAGGTTTTTTTAAGTGAATTTTTCCATTGTGATCACATTCTAAATATTTACTTTCACCTTTAAAAAATATACTGAACCTATTACGAATACTTGATAGTGTTACAAAAAATAAAATGGGAGAGTAGAATATTACACACCAACAATATATCAAACCCTCTATTGAATACATATAAATACAACAAGGTTTGTCTCAAGATAGGAAAACTACCTTGATCACATAATCTATCATTTGAGAGAATATCTCAGCCTCACATTAATATAGGAAGCATCTAGTTGGAGAGAATCTATGACATCCAACTAGTTTCAATAACCTCCTCTAGACTAGGAACAAACTCTTCTCGTAGAGATGAAATCTACCCAACAAGAACAAAATACATTAGCAAACATAATTTCCTCGCACATTATTAAGACAAGTAGGAGTTACATGTTCCAACACTCTCCCTTAACGAGTACTTGTCTTAATCTTCATCAACTGAGGTCTTCACTAAAACCTTCTCTTTTCCACAACATATCCTTTGATATAAATGGAAGAATCTCTCAATTTGAAAATTCTATTTCTAGTCCATCATGGCTTTCATATCTTAACACAACCATACATATGTCATCAAACTATCAATGACCATATAAAGGAACAACCATCCACCATAATACATGGCTCATCAACCATTGTAACCTCTGGTCTAGTAGGAACATCCTTCATGTACATGGTTCATTCAACTTGTTAATGAAATTCCCTTGAATGTAAAACTTCACCTCCCAGAGTCTAAAACCAATAGCATGGTGCACCCCTAGTGTTAAATAACTCCACCATAGAGGCTATTATACTATACCGATAGGTTATTCAAATCATCAAGGATACATGACAAAGGGGTAAGCATGCCTATCTAGGTCTTACACTGATATGCCCTTAACATGTTACATAAATATAGGTACATACATTACATGATAGGTATAGACTCAAACTTCCTAGGGACCACTTCATAGGCTAAAAACCATGACAGTATAGACTTGCTAGAAATACAAAGTGTGACTCACATTAAATTATGATAAATTTTATTTTTATTCAAGACACCTTACAAAATTTACCATTTTACCTTATTTTTCCACAATTATCTAATCTCAACTGCTTTCATAACCAATCTCCACTACTTCGATAAGAATTGCCACAATATTCCCTTAGATCAAAATAAAAAGAACTCTATGTCATATGAAGGAAAACATTTATATCCTTGTCTCATCTCTATCATTGTCCTTCCTTCTACAAAAAAAACATTTAACTCTCGCTCAATGTGCAAAACATTTTACCTATAAATTCTAGTGAAACTGATGCACTGACCCTTTGTTGACACCTATCCAGGAAAACATTTATATCTTTGTCTCATCTCTATCATTGTCCTTCCTTCTACCAAAAAGAACATTTAACTCTTGCTCCATGTGAAAAACATTTTACCTATAAATTCTAGTGCAACTGATGCACGAAATCTTTGTTGACACCTATTCTAGTGCAAGAGCTTCTCGTCCCCTGTTAGAAATAGGTCATCCACATATAACAATAATATCACTAGTCCATTATCTTCAACCTTGTAGTAAAGTTTTGGATATGATTTACTCTTGGTAAATCCCAAGCTCATCAAAATGATTTCAATTCTACAGTATCATGCCTTGGGTGCTTGTTTCAATCTATGTACAAGGATTTATTCAATCTGCAAACATGTGTTTTCCTATCATATGTCTCGAATGCTTGTGGTTTCTCCACATACACTTCCTCTTCCATTACACCATTAAGGAAGGATGTCTTTACATCTATCTGATGTACCTTCCATTTAATTACTTAAGCTATCGCAAGTATAGCTCTAATCGAAGTGTATCTTGCCATAGGGTAAAAGGTCTCTTCATAATATAATCCTTATTTCTGGGAGAACCCATGAGCCACAAATATTTCCTTGTACTTATCGATATTGTCATCTGATGAATGTTTCGACTTATATATCCATTTGGAACTCACAACGGATTTCCCTTTTGGTCTCAGAACCACATCCCAAAAATCCTTATTATTGATGGTATGGTATTCATCAATCATGGAATGCTTCGATACTTTCTTCCTTGTAGCCTCTTCATAACAAGTAGGATCAACATCAATGATATCACATAACGATTCCACGGAAGTGGAATATGGTCAAGGCTTCTTTCTTTCTATGAAATATCCATATGGAGCACCATACTTCTAGGCATATTGAATAAGTTCATGAGCCCAAGATGGTATTCTTTTATTTGTATTTTTTGCTGTAGGTATTTGCGGTTTTGCCATGTCATGGCCCTCTCGACTGTGCCATTATATCCCAACATCGTTACATGCAATCGAATCTACAACTTGAGGAGCTTCAGGCTCCTCATCATGGATATCATCTGTATGATTTTTCCTCGATCTATTGAAGGTTGCATCCTCATCGAAGGTAAAATCTCTACTAATCTCGATCTGTGTGTAACCAGGGATGTAGACTTTATATGCCTTCGATGTCTCAGTATATCCAACAAATACACCCTTCTTTCCTAAAGGATCCAACTTTTACCTCTTATATTTGGGAACATGCACATACACTAGACATCAAAATATCTACAGATGGATGACCGATGGATTTTCTCCTATAAACATTTCTTCCGGTGTCTTATTCCCAAGTACATTGTGAGGAATTTTGTTTGCACATATACAACAATCTTGGATACTTCTTCCCATATATGCATAGGTGAGTCTTGATCATGAATCATAGCCTTTATTGCTTCCATTATTGTTAGATTCTTTCTTTCTGCTACCCCATTCTGTTGAGGATTGCAGGGAGTAGTGAGCTCCCTCTTAATCCCAACTTCTACGCAGAATGTTTTAAAGTCATCTGAGGTGAAATATCCTCCATTATCTAATTTCAATGTCTTTATATTATTTTCAGATAGATTTTATATGAGCGATTTGAATTCCTTGAACTTAATAAATAATTTTCTTTTCGATTTCAAGAAATAAATCCAACTTTTACGTGAAAAATCAACAATAAATGAAACATAATATACATACTTGCTAAGTGAAGTGGCCGACATTGGTCCACACACTTTTGAATGCACCAAGTAAAAATATCCTTTGGATTTGTTGTCACTACTTGGAAAGGCACTCTTTATGTTCTTTCCTTGTGCACATCCTTTTCATGTACCTTCCTGATGCACCTGAATCTCTGGAAAACATGTTACCATCTTGCTTATGATTGGTAATGATTTGTAATGTAAGTGAGAAAACCTTATGTGCCATAGCTCACTTGGATTTACTGTGTTGTGTAATAATGTTGAATCTGAGTGCCCCTTTAATTTGTATAGATTTCCTTCTTGGAAACCAATCATAACACCATCATCAAGATACTTTCCTCTTGGCCACATAATAACTTCACCATCAATTAACGAAACTCTAAATCCTTTCTCTCCAATGTTTGAGATAGAAAAGATATTTTTCTTTAAATCGACTACATACAAGAAATCTTATGTTATGGTCTTATATTTATATTCCTACAACTTATGTTATTCTCTTATGGAGGTCTTGGAAATTGATCTTGTGTTATTCTCTTATGTTTACATGCCTACACATTTTTTTATTCTCTTATGGAGGTATTATCTATTAAAATTTGTATATTCTCATTTAACAATAGACAATGTCACATCATTGTCACCCAAACGTAGGCACTTACTCATACCACCCCAGAGCATAGTAATGTTTTCTTAGACAGAATGATTCTGGCAAGTTCACTCTAGAACCAATAGATAAACCCTAACCATGAATACAATTGTTGCAACAACAACACAATACCAAGAGAAAGTACCTCTACTAATAGAAGTGTACCTTTACCAAGAGAATAACACAAGAGAGATACTAGAAAGAATGAGAATACTCCATGACAATTGTTGCACTAATCTCTCCAGACTTGTGCCTCCTTATACTGTAGTTTTTTCTTCTTAGACTTGCATACTAGATGACTGTGTGAGTGAGTCCAAATGAGCTAAGGTGACTCCTTATTTATACTATCCTTTCCAAGTGGGGCCGACTTCTCTTTCTGAATCCTTCTAATTCTTTATTATTATTATCCTTGGGTCAACTTCTCTTCTAGAGTATTTCCACATATGTTTAATGCTTCTCCTTCTTCCAGAATATTATACTCTAAGTATAAAGGTTATAATGGAGGTTAATACCTCTCACAACTAGCAAAAAATCAACACTCCCTCTTAGCTAGGGAGGTATTAAGTAAGATTTTATTCATGTAATGTTCCTAATCACATCCATCCATATCATGTGGCATGGGAAAGACTAACATGGTATTGCACACCAGTCTAAAGGTAACATCACCATAAAAAAATAGGATATATCATGATCAAAACATATCATGTCACAAGTATAATCATGATATCCACTTAGGCCGTGTCATAGTCACACATAGACTATATGATGGTCATGTACTAGTCATGCATCTGGGGCCTCATCAACATATTTAGCATCTCTCTAGTGGGAAAAACCTCATCTTCCTTTCAGACCTTATGGGTCTCGACATAATTTTGAACCTTATGTCATTACAATATTTCATCTAGCTCACTCAAAAATAGGAAACTAGCCAATTCACATAGAACTCTGCTACTACCCAATCCACATGGAGTCTGGGAAAATATATAGTTGATCCAGTTCACACTGAACTTCATGAATTTCCAATCCTTACAGAGTCTAGGAAACTATTCATTTTCAGCCAATTCACAAACAGAACTGTGCTACTACCCAATCCAAACAGATTCTAGGCAATTGTTCAGTTTGATCCAATTCACACATACAAATATGCTACTACCCAATCCAAATGGTGTTTGGGAAACTGTCATGCCTAAAAATGACTATCTGTTGCTTCCATACTCTGTAAGCTATTTCCCCAAGAATCACATATGTGACTCATCACTCCCTCTTACGAGGGATTCCTTCTAGACCATGCCAAGATTGCCCCTAAAGTATTCAAACATCATCCTTGATAGAGGCTTGGTTAGCACATATGTTATATGCTCATCTATGCCAATATACTGGAGCTTCAAAGTTCCCTTTTGCACCAACTCTCGGATATAATGGTACTTGATCTCAACGTTCTTTGACTTTTCGTTAAATACTGGGTTCTTAGACAAATTTATACAACTTTGGTTGTCACAAAAAATATAAGTTGAATCTAACTCGAGATCAAACATCCCTAGAAGAAATTTCCATAGCCACACAACTTCTCTACTGGTTGAACATTCTGATATATATTCTACCTTGGCCGTACTAAGTTCCACACTAGTCTACTTCCTAATGATCCTGAAAATAATAGTTGACCCCAAACTGAAGCAACATCTCGATGTGCTCTTCCGATCTGTGACACTACCGACCCAATGTGAATCGAAAAACTTGCAATCTTATATTATGATATGAAACATACCAAAGTCTAAAGTGTATCGTACTCCTTAGGTACCTTAACACATGATTTGTTGCAATCAAGTGAACAAGTATTGGTTCAACCATATACTGACTCAAAGTGTTCACCGCAAAGCATATATCTGGCCTAGTGTTCGTTAAATACATCAATAAACCAATCATATACCTTTACATGGTGGCATCCACTATCTATGAAGAAGTATCACTCAATTACTTCAGGTTCATCAACATCAAAGTGGGAATGGATATACAATCAATCACTTTGAATCTCTTCAGTATATCTATCGCATAATTTTCTTGGCACAGGAAAATCTCATCTGGTTTCTGCCACACCTATAGAACCAACAAATAATGCACCATACCCATATATTTCATTTAAAACTCTGATGCAAGATTTCTCTTGCACTCAGGGATGAGCTACTGGCCCCCTATTAGAAACAAGTCATCCACATATAACAATAATATCACTTGTCCACTATCTTCAACCTTGTAGTAAATTTTGGGATTTTTTTTACTCTAGCTAAATCCCAAGCTCATCAGAAATATATCAATTGTATCGTACTATACAATGGGTGCTTGATTCAATCCATACAAGGATTTCTTCAATATGCAATCATTTTTTTACCTATCATGTGTCTCGAATCCTTGTGGTTTCTCCACATACACTTTCTCTTCCACTACATCATTCGGGAGGGAAATATTTAAATCCATCTGATGTACCTTCCATTTCATTACTGCAACTATAAAAAATATAGCTCTAATCGAAGTGTATCTCACCACAGGATAAAATTTCTCCTCATATTATATTCCTTCTTTATGGGAGACCCCACGAGTCATGAATATTTACTCATACTTCTCAATATTGTCATATGTTGAATGTTTCGTCTTGTAGATCCATTTGGAACTCACATTTGATTTCTCTTTTGTTCTTGGAACCACATCCCAAACATCATTCTTAATGATGGACTGGTATTCCTCAATCATGGCATCCTTCCATAATTTGTTCTCTGTAGACTCTTCATAACAGGTAGGCTCATAATCAATGATATCACATAACAAGTCCATGTATGTGGAATATGGTTGAGGCTTCTTGCTTTCTCTGAAAGATCCATATGGACCACCATACTTCTAGGCATATTGAATAAGTTCACGAGCCCAAGCTGGTATTATTGTCTTTGTATTTTTGGTTGTAGGTCTCTGTGTTTCTGCCATGTCGTGGTCAACTGGACCGTGACCTTATAGCCCAACATCATTACCTGCAACTGTATTTGTAACTCTATGAGATTCAGGCTCCTCAACATGGATCTCATCTATATGATGTTGCTTCATTCTATTGAAGGTTGCATCCTCATCAAAGGTAACAACTCTGCTAATATCGATCTATGCATAACTAGGGATGTAGAGTCTATATGCCTTCGATGTCTCACTATATCCAACAATACACCCTTCTTTCCTGAAGTATCCAACTTTTATCTCTCATCTTTGGGAACATCCCCATACATTGGACAACCAAATATATGTTCATGGATGACCTATGGATTTTATCTTGTAAACATTTATGTTGGTGTTTTGAACCCAAGTACATGGTGATGACTTTTGCTCTCACAAATATAGAAGTCTTGGCCACTTCTTTCCATATATGCATAGGTAAGTCTTGATCATGAATCATAGACTTTACTTCTTCCATTATTGTTTGGTTCTTTCTTTTTTCTAACCCATTTTGTTGAGGATTGTAGGGAGTACTAGTGAGCTCCCTCTTAATACCAACTTATTTATAGAATTCTTTGAAGTCATCTGAGGTGAACTCTCCTCCATTATCTGATCTCAAATTATTTATCTTCATTTCAGAGAGATTTTATACAAGGGATTTCAATTCCTTGAACTTGCTAAATACTTATCTTTTTTATTTCAAGAAATAAATCCAAGTCTTAGGTGAGAAATCATCAATAAATGAAACATAATATACATACCCACTACGTGAAGCAGTTGAAATTGGTCCACACACGTCTTAATGCACGATTTCCAAAACTCCTTTGGCTTTGTTTTCACTTCTTGGAAAGGGACTCTCTACATTATTGCCTTGTGCACATCCTTTGGACGTACCTTCATGATCCACCTGAATATTTGGCAAAACTGTTACCATATTTATTACGATTGGTAATAGTTTGAAATGTAAATGAGAAAACCTTTTATTCCATAAGTCACTTGGATTTAATGTCTTCTGTACTAATGTTGAAACTGAGTGTCCCTTTAATTTGTATAGACCTCCTTCTTGAACACCAATCACAATAGCATCATCAAGATACTTTTCTCTCAACCACATAATAGCTTCAACATCAATAAAATAAACTATGAATCCTTTTTCTTCCAATGTTGAGATAGAAAGGATATTTTTACAAGACATCTTATATATTTTATACAAGACATATTTTATCTTCAAGGTTTTTCCATAATCCAACTTGTAGGAGGTTTCTTCTACTCCTTTAATGGGATATTTATAGTCATAACTGAGCTTCACCTTATGAGGTGAATCCTTTTGAACCATATCTAAGAGAGAATGCTTGTAAATGGTCATGTTCTTAGAAGGACCACTATCAACAAGACATGTGACACTTCCATTCCATGATTCACTTCCATGCCATGTGTCACGTCCATGCCATGTGTCACTTCCATGAGTGATTTTTCCTGTGAGAGTTGATATCAATACATGTTATTCACTTGAATCATAATATTTTATTTTCTTTTGAATAGGTTCATCATCTTCTGGGACATGAGAATGATGTATTTTATTCTGTCTTTTTCTGATCTTCTCTTTCATGAGACGACAATTTCTTGCAATGTGTCCTATCTTCTCGTAGCATAAGAATTTATAGATTTAGTAATATTTTTTAGTCTTTTGAGGATTGTATAATTTATGCAACTTCTTGGGGGGTTCATCCTCTTTCTTTCTCTTTCCTTTTCTTGCATGTACTCCTAGTGATTGATCATCATTGAACAAATTTTCTTCTCTTTTTACAAGTCTAGCTTCTTCTTGAGTGCAATCTTCCCATAGCCTGCTAAACTTTGTTATCTTTCTTCTAGAGAAAATTACCTAAATAAATGATTCCCAAGACTTTGGGAGACCATTCAATGTATTCATTACTAGATCATATTCTTCAATTGTGTCTTTAATGGATTTAATTTTTTCTTTGATTTTAAACACCCTTGTGAAGTTGGATTGAATGGTTTCTGAATTCTACATCTTCACATTCGTGAGTTGTTTCCTCAAGGTCATCTTTCGATTGATATTATTGCCTTCATATAACCAGGATAAGGCATCATACATTTGTTTCAGGGTATTTAATAATGAGACATGGGGGATCAAGTGATCCTTGATAAAAACTGCAATGATACTCGTTTCCTTAACCATATTCCTCTTTTACTTTTCCTTAGCTTTGTCTCCCTCTGGCTCTGCAAGTTCTTATTTAATGAATCCTTCTAGATCATTTTCCTCTAGTATGAGCATCACTCTATATTTCCATGATTGGAATTTATAAGCACCCTCAATATTCTCATCAAGCTTAGTAATGATAATCATTTTCCCCTAGCCTTTATATGTCAAACACATTGACCTAGGATTTTATGAGGAAACCCTACTTTGTCAACTTCATAATTTTGTAGATATGATCGTGGGAAAATATGAAACCTCCTTAGATTACCTTCTTGGAGGGTTTTGTAAGTTCTCAACGAGGTTGAAAATGAGGGAAACTCGTGATATTCCTTCCAGCGGTTAGACCATTATGAACGACACCAGCTCTGATACCATGTTAAAAATTTTATATGCTCGTTTAACCATAGACAATGTCACATCATTTTCACCCAACCATAGGCACTAAATCATGCCACCCCCAATAACACTAACCTTTTCTTATATAGAATGATTCTGACCAGTTCACTATAGAACCAACAAATAAACCCTAGCCATAAATACTACTACTCTAGTAGAAACACAATACCAAGAGAAAGTACCTCTACTAATATAAGTGTACCTTTACCAAGAAAAGAACATGAGAGATACCAAAAATACTGAGAATACTCCATGACAATTGTTTCACTACTCTCTCAATACTTTCTCCTCCTTCTGCTGCAATTGCTGCTCCGTAGACTTGCACACTAGATAAATTAGTGAGTGAGTGAGTCAAAATGAGCTAAGGCACCTCCTTATTTATACTAGCTTGTCCAATTGTCTTTTCTAAGTGGGGCATACTTCTCTTTCTAGAGACTTATAATTCTTCATTATCATTCTCCTTGGTCCGATAGGGTATTTCCACATATGTTTAATGGTTCGCTTGCTTTTGGAATATTGTACTCTAAGTACAATGTTATACTAGAGGTGAATACCTCTCGTGGCTACCAAAACATCAAGATTATCAAAACCTAGTATCATATTATGTCTAAAGGATCAACTTCAATGGACATTGGATGTTAGAGGACATTGAAAATGTTCAATGCTAGGCTCATTTTAAAAAATGGTACAACAATAGTCATGATAATCTAGTTTTCCATGTATTCTACAACCACTACCACGATAACCTCATTAATATTCATCATCCTATTATTATATTGGGTTTTACATGATCATTAAAAATGTAAACCAATCTTCCCCTTTCATAGTCATCCATACACTAGATCTTTTTTATCGATAGATTTATGAAATTAGGGTTTCACTAACCAATATAAAATGAAATTTGTGCATTAAAGGGTAACCTTTTCAAAAATCTTCCTAAGAGTGCGTGGAAAATATTCTCAAGTTAGTATTTCCCAAAAACACTTAAAGGAGGTTATGAATTTCAATTGTACTACTCAATTTTTTTTTTTTATCTTGTTGATACCTTGGATCTTACTTTATTTGATGAATTTTGAAACTAGGTTTTTTCTTAGTAACATGCAATGAAAATTTTATATAAAGGCTCAATTTCTGGAAACTCTTCCCTAGGATAATATGAATAGTTTTTTAATTTCAATATTATCCAATCCCACATGTGGGATGTTACAAAACTCCATTATATTGCTTGAGTTGTTTTTTATGCCCTTGGCACAAATTTGGCAAGTGTTCATACATGGCTTCAACAAGCTAGTTCCAACTCACCATAAAATGCTAATAAATTGGATAAACGAGACATTTGGTTCCATTGGACTAATGAAATTGAAATATATATATTGACACCTCTCTCGTATGTACCAATACCCTAGATCTTATTTTGTTCGATAAATTTTGAAACTAGGTTTTTGCTTAGTAATATGCAATGCAATTTTTTCATTAAAGGGTCATTTTTTTAGAAATCCACTCTAGCAGCATGTGGATAGGATTATCATGTCATTATTTCCCAAAAAAAAGTCTTAAAATAAATTCATGACACTCAATCTACTTATCGATTTGGTTTATTACTCCACCCCCCCAAAAAGTTTTAGCAAGTATCCCTAAATATCTTTGAGAAACAAGTTGGAACTTTATATAAAGATGATTACTAAGACTTTTATCAAGTAAATATCAATTCCATTGGAATCATGAGATCAAATTATATCTATTTTCACCATTCTACCATGTTTCCATCACAAATATCTTCTTTTATTCGATGAATTCAAAACCAGGGTTTTTCTCAATAACATGAAATGTAATTTTTTCATTAAAGGGTCAAGCTTTGAAAACTATTCCCCAAGATAATGTGGATAGCATGCCGATGTAGAAATTGTTAAAAGAAGCTACAAGAGATTATGGAACTCAATTCTATTGATTGATGGTCTTTTTATCCTCACGACCAACCCACCATGTTTCCCTTAGACACTTGACCTAAACACAATGTATGGGTGGAGAACATGAGGGTGTCACCTTGTTGACTAATATATTATCATGTTCATTCATAAATAAGGGGTTTTAATATATGAAAAATAGAGTCAATATATTTTAAGTATAGGGTGGGTGCGGTGTGATGGGGAATCAGGGGGTTTATAGGTAGTGAGGGGTATAAAAAGGAGTATTTGGAGAAAATATGGTATATGTAGTAAACATAGTTTTATTTTTTTTGGAATGATGTTTTCAAAGGTGGATTCGACCAAAGGATTTTTGGAGGTATTTATCAATTTCTAGTGAAATTATAGGTATCCTTTAATATCCCCCATACAAACAATTTATGTCACATGTTCGTTGAGTGAAGGCCCCATGGTGGAGTATGTGAATGTGATGTGTCCTTTAGACTCTCAACCCATTTTCTTGTAAAATATCCTTAAAAAAATGGAATTTTCTAGAGGACGGAAAAAAATGAGGGAATTTAGTCTCCTCAAGGTTTATCTTCCAAATAAAATCACCCTTTTAAGAAAGAACAAGTTTCAAAAAATAAAGTGAAGTAGATGCCTCTACTCATGGAGATGAACCTAATTTATAAATTATTTCTTGTAAGTTACTATTAGAAGACAATAAATATATAGTAGAAACCTTTTCTCTTTCTAATGACATAGAGCCATGTTCATTATTTATGTGACAAAAATAACTTCATAGTAGAGTTATATATGATTTGACAGACAATTGAATTTTTTAACATTGTAATAACCCCATCGTTGGGACTACAAGCGAAGAAGAAGTTCATTTTTTTTCTTTTGTTTCTAGGAAGGAAGGCTAAGATGACAATAGTTGAACCACACGACTGATGACAAATGTAAGAATGCAGTCTGGGCAACAAACAAGTATGTCTCCCCACACTGGCACAAGAGAAACTGGGAGAAACATGCGTAGAGAAACAAGGGGAAACAACTGCCCGTCTGACGCAACAGGACCACGCCTAGAAGCTACGGGACAACATCACCCTCCCAACACAACGACCTTGATGAGAAATGATTAGAACCTCAAGGCACGCAAACCAAACACATGAAGGTGTTCAACCCGTGCGCCAAAAGAAAACTTACACGTTCAATAACACTCACACAGAAGGCACTGAATCCAGCCAAGTTATCATTCGTCGATATCCAATAGGGCGCGCCATGATCCCCACATCAGGAGTCATGCCATCCCCAGGTGATAGACACTTCAATAACCCTAGGCACAATATAACCTGATGGGACCCAGGAATCAAGAAAACCAGTGCGCTAGGAGCTAAAAAAACTGACAAGGACACTATGCCCACATCCTAACCAATCGATCGACAAGACGCAAGATGATGTCGTTCGAAGGAAGCACAAGCTAAAACATGACTTTTCCAACACCTCGACCATTCATCAAGTATAAACTAGTCAATAGTTACAATTTGTTTTAACATTGATTACCAATGTAAATTTAGCAAGTCTAAATTATAAATTAGTGTTTAATTTACAATCTGATTAACATTAAATACAAATCAAATTCAACAAGTCTACATTATAATTTATACATTAACTTACAATTTGATTAACATTTATACAAATCAATTGAACGATTCTACATACAATTTAGTCAATACTCACCAATCTAAATTAATCATTAATTGCAATCTAACTTAGCAACTAACATTATATAACACATTAATGACATCAATGTAGAAAGGTACAAGTATAACACTTATTAACAAATTAAATTACAACATGCCTTATAGCTATATTAACCATACTAAATTAACAAGTTGTCTATTAACACTAAAAAGAAACTGCTGAGAAATGACAATGCCATTAAAGCGGGCTATTTTCATGTGGTTTTGTGGATTATAAATAATCATCATTTCGACGCTACTCGACACAATTTTATAGTTTTCTTGTTGTTTATAATTAAATGTCATATAAGTGACATAAATTATTTTAAATGAGGACTATGAATAAGTGACATAAATTATTTAAAATTGAATAAACAGTTGATCTAAAATAAATGGATATTCATTGGAGTAAGGTTGAGTTTATTCATGTCAATCCTAAAGGCTATTTCACTTTTTTGACACACGGTGGAATTAGATTGAAGGTATTTAAGTTTCTATCGATTGGAGAAAAAAAGGAAATCTATTGGTTACGTGGAAGGAAATATCCAAGACAAAATACAAAAGGTAGATGGTAATTGAATAAAATACAATTATTATGGAAATATTTTTGGCAACAAAAATATTCTAGATGGTTATCTCATGGGAGGTTCATTGAAATATATTATAGCTCATAAATACATAATCCTAGGGATAATAAAACACTTTATTAGAACTTGGAGGAAGACAATAAAATAGTCCATTGATTGCAAGGACAKAGTACAATCATATCTTTTGATTGGAAGGTGATTGGTATGGAAGGTAGGGATTGGTGAGAATGTGAGGGTGGGAGTACATCCCTAGAATGGATATTGAGGGAAATTGTATAGGACCAAGGAATTCATTACCTTAGTCAAATAGAAKATAAGAAGAATAAACACATGGTGGGATCAAGGGTGGATGATTGCAAACAAGTTAGAGATAAATGGTGAATATCTAGCAATATAGAATTCCTTTATATATGTTTTTCACAAAAAGCAAGATAGAATAAATTAGGAAGACACAATAGTTTGGTAAATAAATCAAACATAAGGTTATTATTAAGTGAAATTGGGACATCAAGCKAAATTCTCTTTGGAGCTTGAAACGTTTKGGGAAAAACTATCCAAAAGAATGGGAAAATACATGTTTATATAGATAGATAGACACAAAATAACATTTTAAACAAAAGAACCAAAACGAGAACAAGGAGGAGAAAAAKAACATTACAATAAATAAAATTGAAAAAAAATATTAAAAAAAATAAAATACAAATTTAAAAGAAAAATAAATAAATTAAAAAACATTTTAAAAAATAGGGTAGGTGGAGGTTGTGGGGGTGCTACTAATTTTTAGAATGATTTTTTGGTTCTAGTATTGATTTTAAATCTTTTACTTGGAAAATTACCAATTTTCAAGGTCATGATTTCAAACAAGATGTAACTCTTTCCAACCGTCTCCCCCACTTTGTGCCTGCTAAAAAAAAGGAAGAGGTGATAATTGGAATGTAAATTTTTTATTTGGGGGTTGATTTAATGTTTTTGTTAGTATATTTATAGATGATTGTTGAAAAATTTGGTAATTTTAACCTCGAAAATGATGGTTCTCCAAGTAGCACCACTTCTTAAATTGAAAATAAAAACACCCAGTAAATGTGACCTCAGAAAAAAAAGAATATGGGAGGGTTCTCATAAAATGAATAACTAATATTGTTGTGATTGTAGCTGCTTTTCATGGCATTTGAGACCTAAAAATGGAATCTAGGGCAAAAATCCAAAGTGTTTACATCCCCTAACCATAGAACAAGAGCTATACGAGACCTTTATTTCCATCCTAATACCATTATTTCCCCCAAATCCATGTGTATAACATGAACACCATTTCTAGTGGGTAAAACCTACTCATAGCTTAAATATCCCCATTGGATGCTAAAGAAACTCAACCATTTCTCAAAGAATGATTCATGGTGTGGACCCAATATATATTATCATTCAAGGAATGTGTTGAGGTTTATTCATGACACCCATATCGCTCTAGTAGGCTAGATATATTGTAAAAGGGTCTCATGTGGTTTTTCAAGAATGTTCTCAACATTATAGTAGTATATTTTTCATGGTTAGGAAGTGTTGTTATTGTTATTAACACCAAACAACATCATTTATGGAATAGGTCCTATTATTCTCCTCTTATGGTCGTTGATAGACGTATAGTCAAATTCCTCACACAAAAACAACATATATATCGCTCTCATAGCACCTTTGAAGGTGACTATTAACAAAGAGATGTTAGATGTGGAGTTTTTAGGACTTGTCCATGGAATTTGATACTAAGAATAAATTTTTAGGTATATAGGGTATTTTTCCACTCCCTTAACTATGATCACACACATGACATCCATTTTTCATGAATGATACCGTATAATAATTTCCATATTTAACTTTGATAGCAAGGACACCCTAAAGAGGTTTATGTCATGGTTTTTAGGTGTTGGTCATGTTTCTCGAGATTGAAAATGTTTAGTATGTATTATGCCCATTATGTCCCCCCTAACCTTATTTTTTCCTGGAGACTCGATCAAGTACTTTTTCAATGATATTGAAGTTAAGAATATTCAATAAGATTATAAGGACCTGATTTTTAGTATTTAATGATGGTTAAGGCCCTACAAACCATCGATGCTCCTGTGTGGTGGTATAAGGACATGTACTTCATGGTACTTGAGCCACAAAATCTACATTTATGTCTTAGGGATGTTGTTTCCCTCCCACAACCAATTAAAATGGAATGATGATGTTGTTCCTCTACCACATCTATGGTCAACTCCTTGAGACTCGTCCATTATGTGTGAAACATATTAATGGGAACAATATCCAAATCCTATGGAAGATACCCACTAGATAGTGCTCATTTTGTTGTGTTTATGTTTTATTCATGGTTATTGAGATTAAGGCGGCTTATTTAAGGATTAAGTCACTTATTTATCCCCTTAGCCATGTGTGATGTTCTAGACTCATTTATATTGTAGAAAACCTACCCATCATACCAATATGGCATTTGAAGGTTTGCAAAGAACCCTTAGAAATGACTCATGTATTGGTGCAAGAACTTATTAAAGGCTCTTGAGCTTGACAATTTTCAAAATTATCCCAAGGCACTCGTTTTCCTTCATTGACCATGATCATGGCCATACAAACCATCCTCATTGTGGAAAAATTGCTAATGGCATCCATCTCTTCCCTTGAAGCCAAATACAACATAGAGAGGGTTTGTATTATGGTTTTATAGGTGTTTTTCGTGGAAATTCAACCTATGAATGGATGTCTAGGGCCTAGTTCCCAAGAATCTTCCTCCCCTACCCATAAAACTAGATCTATAGAATTTCTTCATTCTAGGTTTAAACCCCTTGTTTCCCCCCTTGACCCTGTTTAGATGTTGAAAATTATTTCTAGTGAACATAACTTATTTATGTCTTATTTATCCTATATAGATTCATGATTTTATAGATACCATCCAAGGGTGCGATGTGGTTATTCGAGGATGTGATCAGTATGGTTAGATGGAAACATTCATGGTGATTGATCCTAGCAAGTGTAATTTAGGTAAAAAGGCTTATTATTATCCTATTTTAACATGTTATAAACCTCTAGACACATTTCTATTGCACAACTAAGATAGTGATAGTGCCCATAGAAGTCTTGGAAGCCATTGCTAACCAAGAGAGTTTGTATGTGTAGATTCAAGTAAATTTCCATCTCTCTTGAGTCAAATAAGTAAGGTTTAGAGAAAAATGATCTTATTTCCATCCATTGACGATGGTCACAATATTGAAACCCATCCATGGTTCCCAAGACCTAATAACAATGAACATATTCATGTTAGATGTCAACATGTTCCTAGAGAGGTATCCTATTATGGGTTCTAGGTGTTGTTCACAGTGCTTGAGATTAAGAAGATTCAATAGAATTAGGGTCATTTTGTCTGCACTGACAATATTTATGCCTCAACACATATTCAAGTACTTATTTAAGGCTATTTATCCCAAGAACATTCATAAAACTAAGACACTATTTTGTAGTGTTTGATGATGGTTGTGGCCTTGCAAACCATCCATGCTTATGTGTAGCGTTATAAGGAAATGTTCATTGTTCTTGATCTAGAGAACCTTTTTTAATGTATTGAGAATATTTTTCCCTATTGTAACTATGGTCAATTCCTCCAAACCCATCCATGGTGCATGAAACATAATAATGGCACACATATAAAACTCCTAGGTAAAATATCCCTATGTGGGAGATCATTTTTCTATCTCTAGGGTTTTTTCATGTCACATGATTTTAAAAAGGTTCAATTAGGGATTAATGCATCCATTATTTGATAGTTATGGTGACCATGAATGCCACATTAAATAGATTCTTGACATGTCATATATATAACTCTATGAGAGTTAAGAATGAGTAGAATAAGATGAAACTAGGCCAAATTTATTTTGAGAAATGAAAACCTCGATATGTTAGAATATGMACATACTTTAAAACATGTTACTATAGATACTCTACCACACAAAAGTGCATTATTATTGGAATGTGTATATACACATGTGCCATGTTTTCCATACAACCATGTTAAGGAATTCTCATCCATACTACAACCAATTACATCCAGTAAGATTATTCATAGCACCAACTGTCCAAGGCCCGATAGGGAAAACAATTTTGCAAAGTCTTGTTTAGATGAGATGTGCCCCAAGTTCAGTGGATTTTCATTATTGACCCAATGATTTCATGAAAGTGAGGGTTATGAATTTCACACGATGAAAATTGACATGTTTAGCTTCAAATATGTTACTTATGAACTAAATAGTGGGAAAGAAAGAAAATATATAATATTGGTGGTGTCCTAGTTCAATGTTGTGTACATAAAGTAATACATTCTTTCAAATTTCACTTATAAATTTTACATATAGTTTGAAAAGGTAAAATTCTAATTATTCCTTTATTTTTGTACCACTAGATACAAGTACATGATTTCATCAAGAAATTTGTGGAAAAAACTTAACATTGTGTTAAACATTCCATGTGGTGTGATAGTAGGATGAGAAATTTAGAATTCCTAGGTACAAATTTTACATTAGTACTATATTATAAATTGTGGATTTTACTGATAAATGCACCCTATAACAACAAAATAAGATCCAAACCAATATTATTATCCATATCATACCATCATAATGGTACATATCACAGACAAGCATGGACTAGATAGCAGTGAAGACAAGAGGATAATATTGGAGGAGTTTAGCTTCTAGATAAGTGATGCTAGGTTCCATGACCTACATTTTATAGAACAATTATTTCAAATATTCTAATATCACTTCAAGGAGAGAGGTATAAATATGGAAAGAAATTAGATTTGGTTAGATGGTTGTGTGGGTCAATTAAAAAATGATCGTGTATTTCATTAGTTGAGTTTGTCACATAAAAAATGCAATGTGCCACATATTTGGAAGTATTTTGAGACAAGGCATGGGAAACATGAGTATGAAAGATCTTGTGTAGGCATCAAAATTAGTCTATGTAGTGAGGAGATTAATTTCATAACAAATTACACTATTTGAGATGCAAATTGTACAATTTGATTTTTCTTTAGAGTAATGGAAAAGGAAACAATAAGGTGAGAGGAATAAAAAGAGAGAGTACATGTGAAAATAAATTAGTGTGAGGTGGTTGAATATATATATCGGTCACATACATATGATTTCAACATAGTATGGGAAAATCATGGATTTCATTTAATTCGAAGAACAGATAACCCTTTATTTGAAATATCGATGCAAACTATCACATGTTTTTATGGAGCATGTGAATGGGATGATTGTGAATAAAAATGCTAGGTTAATGCATAGTATCATCTATCACTTGAAGTAGACCCAGATATAATTGTTGAAATAACCTATTTAAAAGATGGCAAATGATCTAGTTCACTTGATCGTGATCATATCCTTGATATTGTATAATGATGTACATTATGGTTAGAAAGGCTTCAAAATATTGTGGTAACATGTTATAGTTTGTTATTTATTTATATTATCAAAATCCTACATACTTGAATTTGACCTTACATTGCATTTATGCAGGATACATATACACAATGGTTTCCCTCAAAGACAATGAATAGAACTTGGCATCATGCATTTAGGGGAAGAAAACCCTAAMTAAATTAGTGACKAATGATGAATGAATTAAATATATGATTGGTTCAATGTTTTTCTAAAGTGGATACCTTACACCAGAAGAAAAATCAATAAATATTGGTGATTACGTATTCATAGTTTATAAACTAGGTGCATTGGTACATCACATTACAAGCTAATTCATTAGTACAAACATCCGACTATAAAAAATGAATGGAAAGTGATCATCGAAGGTACGATAATTCCAACCTCATTCATAGCATGAGAAATTGATGGAGACAATTATTAATAGAGATGATCTAGATGGTCTATATTTATGACATTAGGTAATTATACAAGAGAGGTAAACTTATAATTTAATATTTTGTTCTGTATTGAGGTATGTGGATTGTTGTGTTTTTTTTCCAGTTCATTTACATATAACTAAATTTGATTTAGTTCATGATTCTAACACTACTACCCTCCCATGTTCCTGAGTTATATGAATAATCATAATTAGATGAAAACCCACCAGAATAATAATTATGTTTTTCAACACCATCTACCAAAGACTCAAAAATACGAGACTCTCTATTTTAAACATGTTTTTATTACTTTTCTCACATATCCTAACTCGACAAAGTTTGTTTTGAGTGTAAATATAACTAATTCTCCTAATTCCCTTGACCATTCCTTCATAAATTCCTCTCTTTTCAAAAAATTCACTTCTATTAGATTCTAATAGAGGAAAGTCATATCATATCACAAGTGTTCGTATAGTGGTGATGTCAAGACAGAATATGACAAGATTAAAATTCTTAGTTGCAATCTACAAACACTTCAATAGTACACACATTTTCGTGAAGGTTTTGATAGAATGATGGTGCACGACACTCTATATGATTTTTTTATGAAGTATTGTGAAGGATGTTGACACGTTAAATATTCTACATTTATGTTATCCTTTATTTGTTATCTTACATAAATGAATTCATGATTTATGCTTATGTTATATATTTTGATGTATCAATGGAGACTGCTTTCATACATACTATTTGTTATACATATTTGTTCATATAAGAAAATTTATCATAATAACTTGATGTCATATGACATATGGACTTGAGGTCGTGAAGTTAGTTCCAAAAATTTAGGTCATATTGAAGTCTTGGGTTCTTATGGAGGTCATTGAGGTCATGTTATTCTCTTATATTATGATCTTGTGGAGGTCTTGGAAATCATTCTTATTTTATGGTATTATGTTTATATTCCTACAACTTATGTTATGCTCTTATGTTTACAATCCTACACCTTTTTTAATTCTCTTATGGAGGTATTATCTGTTAAAATTTTGATATGATCGTTTAACCATAGATAATGTCACATAATTTTAACCCCAACATATGCACTTACTCGTGCCACTCCCAAGCACATTACTCTTTTATTAGGTAGAATGATTCTGGTAAGTTCACTCTAGAACCAATAGATAAACCCTAACCAAAAATACCACTATTGTAGGAGTACTACAATACCAAGAGAAATGACCTCTATTAATAGAAGCATACCTTTACCAAGAGAAGTGCACAAGAGAGATACCAGAAAGACTGAGAATACTCCACGACAAATGTTGCACTAATCTCTCCATACTTATGCATCCTTCTATTGTATTTGTTGCTCCTTAGACGTGTGCACTATCTAAGTTAGTGAGTGAGTGAGTCCAAATGAGGTAAGGTGCTTGCTTATTTTAACTACCATGTCCAACTGTCTTTTCTAGGTGGGGATTACTTCTCTTAATGGAGATTTATAATTCTTTATTATTATTCGCCTTGGGCCTGTTAGAATATAGAAGATGGTGTGCTCGTTTTACCATTGACGATACCTTCGTCACCCAACCATAGGTCGGAGCCTCCCTCCGAGCACCTTAACCTTGACTGAGAATTCCTCCGGAAGCAAACCCTAGGCTAGATAGCCAAACAAAGAGTAGCGCATCAATCCCCAAGGATAACGCATCACAAAAAGATGATCAGATGTTCCAAACCCTAGCTAAGAGATATTTAAGAAAAAACTGAGATCTTGCTGCTGGTGCAGCTGCACCAGCTCTTCCTCCAAACCTATGCACAAGACTGCAACTACAGTGCGCACCAAACTACAGAACTGCAATTCTGTGTTGTGACAAATGAGAACTGGCACCCTGTATTTATAGTGGTTCTGCCAGTTTTGTTGGGGCTGAATTCTCCTTCTGGATAAGTGTCTGTTCAGTATATTATTATAATTTCTAGCCGACTTCTTTTTTTGGAGGCTAATAGCCCAATATAAATTATCTTCTTGAGCCGACAAGGCTTCTACGGTTATTAGCCAACTCATTAGGGTTTCTCTTTCTTCCCGAAGTCTTCTATTCTTGTCAGGTTCACACGTGGGGGTAAATACCTCCCACAACTACCATAATATTAACACTCCCTCCTAGCTAGAGAGGTATTTACAGGTAATTGACTTGAGCACAAAATATACCATTTACCCGGTAGCATCAATATAGTCATCTAGACTATTTCATGAATAGATCATGAGCATCACCATCATCATCAATTGCATCATCTCTCGAAACCATACTTCATCTGAGTAGTTAGATATGATGCTGGATAAGTCACTCTCACCATAGAGTGATACAAGAGGAGTAAAGGATCTGAACTGTTTTCCATCTGGAAAATATATGTTCATCATTCATCTGAATGATCATTATCTCCAATAAACTGTTGATAGTCTTCAAGGAATATAGAACAAGGATAGAACACACCTGTGTCTATTCATAGTAGTACATAACTACAGTCCAGTGGTTCACTACCACATCAAGTAATACATAAGTACTTGATCAACAACGTATGGTTGCGAACGGTGAAACATATTCAACACAATAGTCCTCATCTACTGTCATATAGTCTTCATAACAAACATCTGAGAGCATACTGCATAGAAACAATGTTATGATAAAAACTGTATCATCTGGGCCAATCTTTCACTCACATCTGTGAGATCTGAAAGAATGTTTTCCACCACAGTAGTCTTCATCTGCATAGAAACAATGTTATGATAAAAAATGAATCATATGGGCCAATCTTTGACTCACGTCTGTGAGATCTGAAAGAGTGTTTGCCCTCAGTATAGAATATCAACAATGGCTATCTGCCCCACTCTTCTTAACCAAGGAAGAAGGATTATTTCTAATTTCTAAGCCTGGACCATTTCTCACCCTAAGCCATTCCTCCGACACTAAACAAAGTGTAACTTGGAGAGAATGAGACTTCCCTAGAGAAATGTTTGGACCATTCCTTATCCTGGGCCATTACTCCGACACTAAACAAAGTGTAACCTGGAGGGAATGAGTCTTCCCTAAGGAATGATTGTCCTGGACTATTCCCCACCCTGGGCCATTCTTCCGACAATAAAAAAAGTATAACTTGGAGAGAATGAGTCTGCCCTCGAGGAATAACTGTCCCTGATTACTGAGCCTAGACTATTCCCCACCCTGGGCCATTCCTCCGACACTAAACAAAGTGTAACCTAGAGAGAATGAGTCTTCCCTCGAGGAATAACTGTCCAGACCATTCCCCAACCTAGGCCATTCCTCCGACACTAAACAAAGTGTAAACTGGAGAGAATGAGTCTGCCCTCGAGGAATGTTTGTCCTGCATCAACCTCTAAAACGGACGATTCTTTGAAACTGCTCACAACTGTGAACTTCGAAAGAATGACTTCCCGGTGAGGCGGACCATTATACTTGATCACTACTCAGAGTGACTGCCAAGAAGAATGAATGTCCTAGACCACACCCCATAATGGGAAGTCGTTGTCTATGATACATCAACAATCAGTCTGCCTCCCATGTTAGCTACAATGGGAAGTCATTGTCCGTCAGAAATCTCAATCCACTTTCCGAATAGGAAAGCATCTGTCCAATCTGAACTAATTTTCAATTACAAAGATAAATGATATTTTCAATGCTCCCTCCTAACTGGAGAGTTATTTCAATCACAAAAATAAATGTTTGCATACCTTCTTCTAGTTTGGAG
>SNQJ01S0005758.1:125424-171957 GCA_010110895.2 Picea sitchensis
CTAAATACTTACCTTTTCAATTTCAAGAAATCAATCCAAGTCTTAGGTGAGAAATCATCAATAAATGAAACATAATATACATACCCACTAAGTGAAGAAACTGACATTTGTCAACACATGTCTTAATTCATGATGTCCAAAACTCCTTTGGCTTTGTTGCCACTTCTTGGAAAGGGATTCTTTGCATTCTTTCCTTATGCACATCCTTTGCATGTACCTTCATGATCCACCTGAATATTTGGAAAACATGTTATCATCTTTCTTTTGATTGGTAATGATTTGTAATGTAAATGAGAAAACCTTTTTTCACATAAGTCACTTGGATTTAATGTTTCATATACTAATGGTGAAATTGAGTGTCCCTTTCATTTGTATCGACCTCCTACTTGGACACCAATTACAATAGCATCATCAAGATACTTTCCTCTTAGCCACATAATAACTTCAACATCAATAAAAGAAACTATGAATCCTTTCTCTTCCAATTTTGAGATAGAAAGGAGATTTTTCTTTAAAATAGGTAAATACAAGACATCTTTTATCTTCAAGGGTTTTCCAAAATCCAACTTGTGGGAGGTTTTTTCTACTCCTTTAATGGGATATTGATAGTCATAACCAAGATTCACCTTATGAGGTGAATCCTTCTGAACCAGATCTAAGAGAGAATCCTTGTAACTGGTTATGTGCTTAGAAGCACCACTATCAACAAGATGTGTGTCACTTCCATGCCATGTGTCTCTTCCATGAGTGATTGTTTCTGTGAGAGATTATATCAATACATGTTCTTCACTTGAATCATAATCTTTTATTTTCTTTTGAGTAGGTTCATCATCTTTTGTGACATGAGCATGATGTATTTTATTCTATCCTTTTCTCATATTCTCTTTCATGAGAGGACAATTTCTTGCAATGTGTCCCATCTTCTCACAGTAGAAGCATTTATAGATTTAGTAATATTTTTGAGTCTTTTGAGAATTCTATAGCTTATTCAACTTATTGGGAGGATCATCCTATTTCCTGCTCTTTCCTTTTATTGCATGTACTCCTAGTTCCTTATCATTATTTCCAAAATTTTCTTCTCTCTTTCCCCGTCTAGCTTCTTCTTGAGTGCAATCTTCCCATAGGCTACTAAACTTTGTTAGCTTTCTTCTAGAGAAAATTCCCTGAATAAATGATTCCCAAGACTTTGGGAGACCATTCAATGTATTCATTACTAGATCATATTGTTAAAATGTGTATTTAATGGCTTCAAGTTGTTCTTTGATTTTAGACACCCTTGTGAAGTTGGATTGAATGGTTTCTGAATTCTGCATCTTCACATTCTTGAGTTGTTTCCTCAAGGTCATATTCCGATTGATATTATTTCCTTCATATGATCTCGATAAGGCATCGAAAATTTGTTTCAGGGTATTTAATAATGAGACATGGCGGATCAAGTGATCCTTGATAGAATCTGCAATGATCCTATTTTCCTTAACAAGTTTCTTCTTTTACTTTTCCTTAGCTTTGTCTCCCTCTGGCTTTGCAACTTATTTTTTAATGAATCCTTCGAGATCATTTCCCTCTATGATGGGCATCACTCTATATTTCCATGCTCGAAATTTATCAACACCCTCAAACTTCTCATCAAGCATATTAATGATAATCATTTTTTGCTAGCCTTTATATGTGAGACGCCTTGACCTAGGATTTTATGAGGAAACCCTGATTTTTTAACTTCATAATTTTGTAGATATGATCTTGGGAAAATATGCACCCTCCTTAGGCAACCTTCTTGGTGGGTTCTATAAGTTCTCAATGAGTTCTCAATGAGGGAAAATGATGATATTCCTTCCAGCGGTTACACTGTTATGAAGGAAACCATCTCTGATACCATGTTAAATTTTTTATATGATTATTTAACCATAAACAATGTCACATCATTTTCATCCAAACATAAGCACATACTGATGCCAGCCCCAAGCACAATAAACTTTTCTTATATAGAATGATTCTGACAAGTTCACTATAGAACCAAAAAATAAACCCTAACCATAAATACCACTACACTATTAGAAACACAATACCGAAAGAAAGTACCTATACTAATATAAGTGTACCTTTACCAAGAGAAGCACACAAGAGAGATACCAGAAAGAATGCGAATACTTCATGACAATTGTTCCACTACTCTCTCAATACTTTCTCCTCCTTCTCCTACATTTGTTGCTCCGTATAATTGTGCACTAGCTGAATTAGTGAGTGAGTGGGTCAAAATGAGATAAGGCCCCTCCTTATTTATACTATCTTGTCCAAGTGTCTTTTCTATGTGTGACCAACTTCTCTTTCTAGAGCCTTCTAATTGTTTATTATTATTCTCCTTGGGCTGACTTCTCTTCGAGTGTATTTCCACATTTGTTTAATGGTTCTCTTGCTTCTGGAATATTGTACTCTAATTAAAAAGTTTATACTGGAGGTTAATACCTCTCGCAACTACTTAAACATCAACATTATCAAAACCTGGTATCACATTATGTCTAAAGGATCAACTTCAATGGACATTGGATGTTAGAGGACATTGAAAATGTTCAGTGCTAGGCTCATTTTACAAATTTGTACAACAATAGTCATGATAATCTAGTTCTCCATTTATTCTACAACCACTACCACGATAACCCCATTAATATTCATCATTCTATTATTATATCGGGTTTTACATGATCATTAAAAATGTAAACCAATCTTCCCTTCTCATAGTCATCCATGCGCTATATCTTTTTTTATCGGTAAATTATGAAATTAGGGTTTCACTGAGTAATATAAAATGAAATTTGTGCATTAAAGGGTAACTTTTTGAAAAATATTCCTAAGAGTGTGTGGACAATATTCTCAATTTACTATTTCCCAAAAACACTTAAAGGAGGTTATGAAACTCAATTGTAATACTCAATTTAGTTTTTGTTCTTTTCGATACCCTCGAACTTACCTTATTTGATGTATTTTGAAATTGGGGTTTTTCTTAGTAACATGCAATGCAAATTTTATATAAAGGCTCACTTTATAGAAACTCTTCCCTAGGATCATTTGAATAGTTTTTTAATTTTAATATTATCCAATCCCACACGTGGGATCTTACAAAACTCAATTATATTGCTTCAGTTCTTTTTTATACACTTGGTACAAATTTGGCAAGTGTTCATAAATGGCTTCAACGAGCTAGTTCCAACTCACCATAAAATGAAAATCACTTGGATCAATGAAACATTTGTTCCTTGGACTAATGACATTGAAGTATATCTAGTGACATCTCTCTCATATGTACCAATACCCTAGGTTTTTGCTTAATAATATGCAATGAAATTTTTTCATTAAAGTTTCAATTTTTTAGAACTCACCGTAGGATCATGTGGATAGAATTCTCATGTCATTATTTCCCAAACAAAAGTATTGAAAAATATTATGACATTCAATCCTACATATCGATTTGGTTTCCCCCCCCAAGTTTTTAGCAAGTATCGCTAAATATCTTCAAAAAACAAGTTGGAACTTTCCATAAAAATGATTACTAAGACTTTTATCTAGTAAATATCAATTCCATTGGAATCATGACATAAAATTATATCTAGTTTCACCATTCTACCATGTTTCCATGTCCAATATCTTCTTTTATTCGATGAATTCGGAACTAGGGTTTTTCTCAGTAACATGTAATGCAATTTTTACATTAAAGCGTCAAGCTCTGAAAACTATTCCCCAAAATAATGTGGATAACATGCTAATGCAGGCATTGCTAAAACAAGCTACAAGAGATTATGGAACTCAATTCTATTGATTGATGGTATTTTAATTGCGGGGACCAAACCACCATGTTTCCCTTAGACACTTAACCTAAATAAAATGTATGAGTGGAGAACATGGGGGTGTCACCTTGTTCACTAATATTATCATGTTCATTCATAAAGAGGGGATTTTAATATATGAAAAATAGAGTCAATATATTTTAAGTATAGGGTTGGAGTGGTGTGATGAGGAATACGAGGTTTATAGGTATTGAGGGGTATAAAAAAGAGTATCTGGAGAAAATAGGGAATATCTAGTAAAACTAGTTTTTTTTTTTTGGAATGATGTTTTCAAAGGTGGATTCGACCAAAGGATTTTTGGAGATATTTATCAATTTGTAGTGAAATTATAGGTATTCTTTAATATCCTCCAAATGCACAAGTTATGTCACATGTTCGTTGAGTGAAGGCCCCATGGTGGAGTATGTGTATGTGATGTGTCATTTAAACTCTTAACCCATTTTCTTGTAAAATATCCTAAAAAAAATGGAAGTTTTTAGAGGACGAAAAAGAAAATCACGAAATTTAGTCTCCTCAAGGTTTATATTCCAAATAAAATCACCCTTTTAATAAAGCACTAGTTTTGAAAAATGAAGTGAAGTAGATGCCTCTACTCATGGAGATGAACCTAATTTATAAATTATTCCTTGTAAGTTACTATTAGAAGACAATAAATATATAGTAAAAACCTTTTCTCTTTCTAATGGCATAGAAGCATGTTCATTATTTATCCCACAAAAATAAATTCATAGCAGAGTTATATATGATTTTATGGACAAATGAATGTTTTAACATGTGATATTGAAAAATATTAGAGGTAGTTTCAGCTCCATGTCCACCATTCCACTCTCACACCAATGCTTATGTTTAAAAATCACACATGGACACAAAGATGGAATCAAGAGGAAATCTCATAGTCGCATTCAACAAACTCTTTAGATATGAGGTTTAAATCTCATGAGACAAAATACATGAGTACAACGGTAGTCACATGATAAACATCATCATAATTGACTTACATGAGAAGGTCGTGAAATCCTTAAGTTATCCTCAACCCATGCATAAGTGATGTGTTTAAACACCAACACACCCAAAATTTATTAACATAGCCAAGCGGAAGCATATAATCATTCATTGTCACAACTCTATTGCAAGTGACATAAGGCTTCTTCATTTGGAAAATCCATCCACATCCATTAAAAAGGATTTGATGTTTATGTGTGTCTTTTCCTACACTTATGTTCATAACTCTTCATGTACATTTTTTCAATTAATAAAATTTTGGAGTTGATGTACATACAAAATTTAGTTAATTTAATTATAAATATATATCATTTTAAATTACAACCCTTACATATGCTGAATAAAAGAATACAAATGCATGATCTTAATTATGTTAATACAAAATGTGAAATTTACATAATTTTTTTTATAAGAAGATCTATATTAGAATGAGGAAAAAAAATATTGCAGTTTTTCTAATGGCTCGTGGCTTAAAAAACCATCCAATTGCAAAACATTTGGTTCATTAAAAAAAAAACTGTAAGTCTTTATACAAGACCTATTCCAAAATTGCTCTGAGCCTTATTAATTGTAACCTTTATACTATAGCTATGAATACTAACGAAGAAGAGGAAGCTTCCCATGAAAAATTAAACAGACGAGGGGGTAAGCCTTAGGAACCTCGGGGGTTCCTCGTCGATGGTGTTGAAGTTGACACCATCTCTAAGTGGCCATGATTTTCAGTTTCTTTTCCATCAACTTATTCTGCAACTGAATGAATTCACTCCGCCTGAAAAGATCATTGTGGGTCGCACCCCTTGATGTTATGGCTTTCCCAAGGATTTTTTTCAAATGTCAGTGTGTGTTAATGGTACCAAAATATTTGATACCTCTTGCTCGGGTCGAGCCAGTATCAGGGATCCAACGCATTAGATCTGCGTCAACCTCTAACCTCTGCATCTACAGTGTTCAACCTCTCCTGTCGAGCTTCATTCTTGATTATATACTTCTCTTCTTGCTCTTCTCGTGTCGTGTTGGCATAGTAATTATTTGCAATAGTAACAGCCTCATAATGCGCTCTGGGAAGAGGGAGAGATTGATGGGTACCACCTCAGCCCCGATTCCAGGACCTATCCATCGAGCTCCTCCTCAGACTGAACGCAAATTTGAAACACTTACAAGGACAAAGACAAGACTGAACGCAACTTTGAAACATTTACAAGGGAAAAGACAAGAAACGATGACACGCCCATGAGAAATATTGACCTTGTGAGAGGTTATGGGACCAAAAGAAATGATCGAGCCAACATTCATCGTATTATTCATTAAGTCCACCATTATTCTCTGTCTAGGCATCCTCAAACTCCTTCTAAAATGGCGCCTTGAATGCCAATCTAGGACGTACGCGGGTAGGATTCGATTATTGAAGCGAATTGTTCTCGAATGCATCTCAACAGAAGTATAAATCACAGGGGAAAACCAGATATGGGGTTGGTTTTTCCTGTTCGAAGCTTCACTTGTTGCTGAGGTCACTTCTTGAAGGGGCCTCCATGTCAACCATCTCAAGCCCAATTAAGGGCTGTAAATGCCCATCAATGCAATTCACTAAGAGGAGATCTAGTGGTGCCTTTTGGCACTTGGAAACCTTCAATGAGACTCTCCACATGGTGTGTGGTCCTAGTTGTATGTTATTGGCTTCGAGTTGCCACGCAAATTATGGTTGAAATTTATATAGTTTATTAAACCATAAACATCAAATAATTTGTTTTGGAATAATGGCACAATATTGATAGAAAGATGAAACACAAAAACTCTTTATACATATGTCCAAATCAATGTATATATTGGAAATTATATGCACATTTTTTACAACATGTCATGTTCCCAAGATATATAATGCCACCTTGTACCCAAACACGAAAGATTGACACCTAATTCTCTATATAAAAAATTGACACATTGTGGATGACAGATATAATGTGTCACTCATTGGACCCTTACACACTTGACCCTGCATAAATGCATCTCCAAAGATAATAATCCTTTTTTTAGAGTTGGAAGAAACTTGAATATTCATGCAAAGTTGAATATTCATGCATCTAGAAAGTGTGTATTTTTTAATAATGAAAAAGAAACAAAAATCTTATATATTGTTTTCTACATTTATCTCAATTGGGTTTAGCTTGAGTGGTTAGATAAATGAATGTTATACTGGCATGTTTTACAGGCAACGTATTCTTGTCATTGATGGAAAGTACAACAACAACGATGGCTTAAGTACAGGAAGAATGTGTCAGGCGGGCACCAGAAGTATTTTGGGAAGACGCAGCAAAGCAAGCTCGATAAGATCAGAAGAGATAGTGCATAGTATGTGTGTTTGTCATTGATGGCAAAGATCATGACCACCAACGCAACAATAATAGCATGGTAATGGCAGGTTTACAGTTGGGAGACAACAATGGAAAACAAGCAGGCAAGAAAGATCATCGGCGATGATGGCATGCAAAGATCAGAAGAGTAAACTCCATTTCAGAGTTTTGGATACTGGGAGTTGGAGGAGTCAAGGAAGCAACTCACGACAGAAAATCGTGAAATGAAAAACCACTCCATTTCGGAGTTTCGGATACCGGGAGTTGGAGGAGTCAAGAGTCGAGACTCTTCATCAAAGGAGTCCCGAAGTTGCGAAATGTGAAATGTCGAAATCCCGAAATAGACAAGACGAAGGCCCGTGAAGTTTCAAAATCACGAAAAAATCTGGATCGTCGAATCATCAAGATTGTGGACTGTTGATCTAACTCCATTTCAGAGTTTCAGATACTAGGAGTTGGAGGAGTCAAGAGTCGAGACTCTTCATCACAGGAGTCCTGAAGTTGCGAAATGCGAAACACCAAAATCCCAAAACAGACCCAGAAGGTGAATGTGGCAGACCATGTCAGCAAGGACAGGTGGCAGCCTACGTCAGAAAGGACACGTGGCACAATCATATAAGGACAAGTGTCAAGTTGATTTGGAATTTCAGGAACTTGGAAATCACAATTCTGAGTGACATGTGGCAGACACATGGATCACGACACGTCATCGAGTGACGTCATTCCAGTAATTTAGTTTTGGGGATCACGACATGGAGTTTCGGGGATCGCGACATGGAGCGTTAAGATATCTCATCCCAAGAATTGCCAAAATCGCGAAATGCCGAAATGTGAAATCGTGACATGGAGTTTTGGAGTTTCGAGGATCGTGACATGGAGCGTCAAGATATCTCATCACAAGAATTGCCAAAATCACGAAATGCCAGAATGCGAAATTGCGACATGGAATTTTGGACATCGTGACTTAGAGAGTCGAGATGCCTCACAACAAGAATTCACGACATGCGAAATGCTAGAATGCCGAAATGCGAAATTGCGAAAGTGATTTATGGATAAGCACTTGTTCACCGCCGGTGGTCACATCATCAAAGAGCTGTAAAGAAGAGCTCGAAGAGACAAGCTCCATTTTGGAGTTTGGGACATGGAGAGTCGAGACGACTCTCCATAGAATCCCCGAAATGAGAAATGCAAAATGCATGTTGAGAATTGGCCCATGGTCGTAACCTATGGTCACATCGATGAAGGCTCAAGGGAGGAGATGGCACGAAGCTAATCTCCATTTTAGAGATCGCGACTTGGAGAGTCGAGACTCTTCACCATAGGAATGCCGAAATGCCGAAATGTGAAATGGCGAAATCAATGCGAGACCCTGTGCTTGTAATCCAATGGTGTTGGATACTTGAAAATCTGATCAAAGGGTTGCTATTGCTCTTCACAGTTAATTGATGAGTTACGATTCAGTTAGCAGAACTGAATCATGACTCTTGGACGGTTGGCGATTCAGTTGCTGATGCGTTTTCTTGGAGGTTCAGAGTGTAACTGCTAGAAATGACTGATGGTTTCTGCTAGAGGATTCAAAGATACTTCATAGTGATCACCAGAGAATATGAAGAGTCTCGAGGCATATTCCAGTGGTATGAAGACTGTTAATAGAGGCTATTGACAGATGGAAGAACGTTGGAGCCCGGAACTGCAACAGAGGGAATGAGCTTGATTGTGACAGAGAAGATGAAGAGTCTCGACTAATGTAGAGGCTAAGGAATCTCGACATAACACCCAGTGATAATGGATGCATGGGTTTAACCACTAAAGAAGCTAAAGAGTTGCAATGATGATCAGGTAGAGCACTCGACATGGGGAGAGCATGTAGAAGCATTGTGAATAGAGGATGCAAAAGATGCCCACAAAGAAGAAAAAGTAGAACAGAGAAGAAATTGATGGTTGTTGAGAGTGATTCAGGCGTGTATAAGGAGGCAGTGTGCGGCAGCTGAAATGCACATAAGAGGAATGGTGATTAGAAGGGACATGGCTCACGGAGCATAAAACACAGTAGAAGAAAATAACATAGATGCATAACTCAGAGAGTAAAAGAAGTCTATGGTGCACTTGTAGAGAAAAACAGAAGATCAGAAAGCACAAGAAGATGCAGACAGAGAGACACTGATACAAGAGAGCAGAGAAACATAGTAGAATAGTGATAATCCTGGTAATCCAATGAAAACTATTGAATCACTGTAATAATTTTCAGTAGAAAATATTTATAATCAAGGTGGTAGGGAGGTGCTAGGGAGGTGCTAGGGAGGATTGTTGTCCTCTGAGGTTCAAGTGGGTGCTTGAACATACGGAGTTGTAGCTTCCATCTGGTTGCAGCTAGAGAAACCAGGGTGGCAGGGTGGTGCAAGGGAGAACTGTTGTTGTTTGTTTTACAGGTTGGTGCCTGCATGAATTGAAGTTGGTGCTTCCATCCAGTTGGTGCTGGAACACTTAGGGAGTTGTTTCTTCCTTCTAGTGGGTCCTAGAGAAACCAGGGAGTTGGTTCTTCCTTCTAGTGGGTGCTAGAGAAACCAGGGAGTTGGTGCTTCTTTCTAGTAGGTGCTAGAGAAAACAGACAGGTAGTGCTCTCAGCAAGTTGCAACTTACAAAAAAGAGGTTGTAGCCTCACAATGAGTTGGATCTCATATGTATTATAATGTACATAATGTAAAGATTACTTATCATACCAAGAAGAAGAGGTTTTTACCCTTTATGGGCTTCCTCAGGAAATATCTGTCTCTGTATATTTCATATGTGTGACCGATGTAAAATGTTCTATTTCTTACCTCTCTACATTATTTTGATTGTCATTAAGTGCTCTGCAAAGAGTTTAAAATAAGCATAATTGTTTAAGCATGGTAATGACTGATTCACCCCCGCCCCCTCTCAGTTGTCCAACAATTGGTATCAGAGCCGATTCCTTTCATATAAAGGTACATCTGTCAGCTTAAACATGACAAGTCATGAAGGGACTTCAGCCACTAAGCTTCCTTTGTTTGAGGGAATAATTTTTTCCTTCTAGAAGGTTAGAATGAGAACATACCTAATGGCCTTAGGTGTTAATGTTTGGGATGTAGTAGAGACTAGATACATAAATCCTGTTGTACTAGCTTCCAAGGATGATAAGTTAGAATTTATCTTTAATGCTAATGGACTTGTAGAAGCCGAGTTTGTAAAGGTGATGCATCTTCAAACTACAAAAAAATTATGGGATAAACTTATTAGCAGCTATGAAGGAAATGAGGAAGTAAAAGATGCAAAACTTCAAACATTTAGGTTGAATTTTGAACAACTAAAGATGAATGAAGATGAAACAGTTAGCAAGTATTTTTTAAGAGTTGAAGAACTTGTGAATTCCATGAAGGGTCTTGGTGAGAAGATTGAAGAATCAATTTTAGTTCAGAAGATTTTAAGAGTTTTGCTTAATAAATTTAATCCAAAAGTCTCTGCAATAGAAGAACTAAATGATCTTAAAACTCTGTCGATTGATCAACTCCTAGTAACTTTAACTGCATATGAAATATGTAGTGCCTTTAAATCAAAAAAATGATATTAATCATTTTAATTGCACAAATAGATTAATCACTAGAACATATAAAATTTATCTAGCTAAACATAATAGCTTACGGACAACCTCATAACACATCGTATTCCTTAAATTTCATAAAACAATTATATAAATTAACATACCTTGGTCTGATGCTAACCCTTCGCTTTCCACTTGCCTTGTTGACCTTCCTGCTTCTGCCTTGCCCAACTTGAAGCCACAAACCGACTCTGCCCAAAACCGAGTTTCCACCCTGCCAACTAGGACAACTACCTAGCTCCAGGATACCATATGGATATCCTGGCCCCCGTGCCCAAAACCCCCAGCAAACTGGTGCCCCCCTGTACTAATCCTCCCGACTACAGAACTCAACTCTCCTCTTTGCAAATCCAAGAGAGCCCCCAAAATAAAATTTCCTGTAGAATGATCCTCCTTCACTGCCTTCTTCTAATTTACTTCCTTACCTACACATTTATTACCTTATCCCCTTATAATTAATATCTTATCCCTTTATAATTAATATCTTATCCCTTTATGTTCAATGTCTTATCCCTTTCCATGTACGTAAGTCTTTAACAAATTAAACTTATAATTTATTAACCCTATTAATTTAATACCCATGTCAATGAATGTAACATGTAATTGTACCCATGTCAATGAATGTAACATGTAATTAATTAATCAAATTGTAACCATTAATTAATTAATAAATATTTAATTAGTATCATTATACCAATCTTTGTTTAATTAATAATATGTTAGAAAAATTAATTACCTAATAAATTTTACTTAATAATTCCCTAAACATATATTCTACTAGGGTTGTTACATACACCCACCCTTCAGGAAACTTCGTCCCGAAGTTAAGGTATCTTATGGTACACGGAAAAGAAACATGGTTCACACATTCATAACAATTTGTAGTGCCTTTAAATAAAAAAATTGATATAAATCATTTTAATTGCACAAATAGATTAATCACTAGAACATATAAAATTTATCTAGCTAAACATAATAGCTTACAGACAACCTCATAACACATCGTATTCCTTAAATTGCATAAAACAATTATATAAATTAACATACCTTGGTCTGATGCTAACCCTCCTCTTTCCACTTGCCTTGTTGACCTTCCTGCTTCTGCCTTGCCCAACTTGAAGCCACAGACCGACTCTGCCCAAAACCAAGTTTCCACCCTGCCAACTAGGACAACTATCTAGCTCCAGGATACCATATGGATATCCTGGCCCCCGTGCCAAAATCCCCCAGCAAACCGGTGCCCCCTGTACTAATCCTCCCGACTACAGAACTCAACTCTTCTCTCTACAAATACAAGAGAGCCCCCAAAATAAAATTTCCCGTAGAATGATCCTCCTTCACCGCCTTCTTCTCATTTACTTCCTTACCTACACATTTATTACCCTATCCCCTTATAATTAATATATTATCCCTTTATAATTAATATCTTATCCCTTTATGTTCAATGTCTTATCCCTTTCCGTGTACGCAAGTCTTTAACTAATTAATTTTTTTATTAACCCTATTAATTTAATACCCATGTCAATGAATGTAACATGTAATTAATTAATCAAATTGTAACCATTAATTAATTAATAAATATTTAATTAGTATCATTATACCAATCTTTGTTTAATTAATAATATGTTAGAAACATTAATTACCTAATAAATTTTACTTAATAATTCCCTAAACATATATTCTACTAGGGTTTTTACAAAATGAGAATTAACAAAGATAAATCCATTACTAGAGAAGCATCTTTTAAAGAAGACAAGGATACTGATTCAGATTTAGATGATATTGAGGAAAAATTTGTGAGAAGGTTAAAGAAAGGATCAAGAAAATATCAAGGCAAGCTTCCCCTAAAATGTTTTAACTGTGCTAAGATAGGTCACTTTGCAAATAAGTGTCCACACAAGAAGAAGGACCAGAACTCTGAAGGTGAAGAGAAGTACAAATAAAAAAGATTTGATAGAAAGAAAAGTTTATGTGTAAACAATGATGACTCATCAAAAGACATCGATAGTGACTCTTCCTATGATGATAAGGTAAATGAATTCATGCTTATGGCCAAAGAGGATTATGATAATAAAAGCGTAGGAAGTGATGATAATGATGAAGAAGTTGTGGTTGAATTTGAAGAAGAACTGATCAGTGCACTGGAAGAGATTGACAAACTCAGAATTAAGAATAGAAAGAAAAAACAATTGCTGATACAGTTCAAGAAAGACAATAAACAACCTGATGAAGACTTTGCCTTGCTAAAAGTGGAATTAGAAGAGGCAAAGAAAATTGAGGACTTTCTGAAACAACAGTTATCAGGAAAGAAGAAAAGTTTTAAATCTCTAGAAGAAGAAGTAGTGAAAACTAGGAAAGAGTTGGAGAAGTTTCAAGCCTTGTATCATCAGAATCTATCAAGTATCAAATCCTGAGAAGGATTAGCCACCATTCTAAATCAGCAAAGGAATCCAAAGTTGAAAACAGGTTTGGGTTATGAAGAGGGATCAAGTAGTGGTCATCCAGGTAACAAAGACTTCATCAAGTTTGTCAAATCTACAACCAATGACAACAACAAACCTGCAGAAACAAAGGAAGATAATCAACCTCCCAGGAGGAGTAAAGAAAAAGGTGCCAGAACTGAATCTGTAGAACAAGGAAATAATAGACTCCCTACTCAAGGAAATCATCAGCATGGAAGAAATCGATTTTCTCAAAGAAGACAACCATTTTCCAGGTACAAAGAATTTTTCTATGGATATTGTTTCTACTGTTATAACTTTGGTCACAGAGCTGTAAATTGTTCCTTAAGACTTAGACATGAGCAATTAAGATTTCCAAGGAATAAATATCTACCACAACAACAAATGAGACACCCAAGTAAAAAACGACCACATATTGCAAATCGCTTGATGGTTGGGAAAATGACATAGTTTAAGCATAACAATCATTTTGACTTTTTAATCAACGAACCAGAATGCTACATCTGTCATAACTATGGACATAAAGTTGTTGATTGTCACTTAAACAACTATAAATCAGATTTGAATTCCTCTGCTAAAAATGTCAAGGTTTGGAAGAAGAAAGAATGTGATAAGTGTGGATTAGTGTTGTCAGCTCAAAGACAAAAGAACCCCTAGAATATAGATAGTAGATGTTCCAAGCACATGATTGGAGAAAAGGATAGGCTTCTGCTTATAAGAAAAATCAAAACAGGAAATGTGATCCTTGAAAATGATGAACCAGGTAAAAACAAAGATAAAGGGATGGTGAGTTTAAGTAATGGAAAATGAGATTCTCAGGATGATCTTTCTATATATGGGATGAAACATAATTTTCTCAATGTAAGTCAAATGTGTGACAGAGGATGTAAAGAGGTGGTCCTTTCCAAATACTGTAAGATAAAGTCTGTAAACTCAATACAAGTGGTGGGTAAAAGCATAAGGACAAACAACAATGTTGATGTTGAATCCTCCCCTGCAAGTAAAGAAGAAGATTCAGATACAATAAAAGAATGTTCAATTAGCATTTAACCCATGGAAGAAGTAGGATAAGAATAATGTCATAAGTTGGAAGCAGAAGGTTTGAAGGTTGAGAAGTCAAACACCCAAATCAAGTTCTTGAACAGTTCCATGACCCTGGATAAAATCTTGGATAGTCAACGATCACCAAATGACAAATCCGGTATAGACTCAACAAGGTAGAAATCAGTGCTCCTAAGAAACCTGATACAGGTCCTCCATCTGTGAAAAAGAAAAGAAGTTATGAGAGTGGTTGTACTAGTTTTTTCTTGTGATTAAATATCGTCATAAAAGCCTTGGATTGTGTTGTGACATCCCCAAAAATAAAATATTTTTGAAATTTAAAATTGCTGGAATTTAATTCTGTTTTTATTAAATTCAAATTTGGAAAAATTTTGCCATTTATGGAAATTCCGAATTTCGAATTCGGTAATTGTAATTAATTATTTTGATTGTTGGGAAGAGACCTTATTTGACCCAACTAACTATTTGACTATGACACTTATATGGAAACAAAATATTTTATGTTGATTGTAGGAGGACAAATGGAACAACCATGTTAAATTTAGCTGACCATGAATCCATGAGTGGGGAACATGTTGGAACTACCTCTAGGCTGATTATTACAAATGGAAAATCAGTGATTTGGCCATTGGCAGCCTCTGAAAAATCAGGGATTTAAAAAGATGCGAAAATTCCCAAGGGAGGGAAAAGACCTGGGCAAATGATAAATAACATATGAGAGGAGGCATGACGATGACAAGTATGCTGAGAAAAGAGACTATTGATTTTATTGCTGCTATGAACACTACTGAGTAAGTGTGAGGCAAGAGAAATCGGCTGATGTTGAAGGACATTACAGAGGAGGAGTTTTTTCCAAGTTCTCCCTCATGGATTCATGGTCAGGCTAGGGGGTGAATCGGGCAAGTGATTTTGGCTGCCCTATTCTATGGTTGGGAGGAAAACGGATGTTCCCTTTATCTTCCCGCGGATTGGATTCATATATGTTGATCTACACATCTTTGTTTTTGAATGGCTATGTTTGATTGATGTAATGTATCTGTTGGGTGATTATATCTAATTGCAGTAATGTAAACTATTTGAATGATCATATATGTTCGTTGTGAGAAATATATGTGAAGGAAATATGTATATATATATTTATAATACCTCTGCTGGAATGTTCACATCTGGCTGCTGAAATATATATTTGATTACGGAAGGTAAAATACTTTTGTTGATATAATCTGTTTGTTGTCGCGAAGTTCAAAATAGACATCCCAACTCTAGAATTGGCCCTCCTGTAAGTAAAATGCTAGGTGGAAGCACCTATAATTATATTTATATAAGTAAATAAGAAAAGGGGTAGATTAACATCAATGGGGCAAATCCTTTCTATAGTCAAAATCCCAAGAAACCAAACATAGATCCCACGGAACATCGGTATATAATTACCAAACTCTTATGGAAGTTACAAACTCTTAAGAAATCCTTTCGACAATTACAAACGCCGAATACAAAAAGAAAAGACCACGCTGTTTGTCGAATCTCGAAATGCAAAAAGGTTATGAGCTCAGGACTTCGGTTTTTCGTGATTCGGGGTTTGGCGATTACAAATGCCAAACACCAATGCACAACAACTCCCAAATCGTGAAAATTTGAATGGAATATGGGCCCAATACTTTGGGGTTTTAGGGTTCGGGATTTTGGGGTTTTCGAATACCCAACGCCACAAATAAAAATTATCGAGTCGCAAAAAAACAAGTGGAGTTTTGGCCCAGTCCTTTTCAGGTTTCGGGGTTTACAAAATCCTGATGCAAAACACCGCACAACGTCAAACATCGAATCGTGAAATCACGAAAAAGGTGTGGGGCCCAACCAATATTAGGTTTCAGTGTTTTTTAATGATTGATCCATGAACAACATACAACAGTAATCGTCGAACCACGAATTCGATTAGGTTGTGGGGTCACTTCGAGTTTCGGCGTTTGCAAGAACAAGAGAACTCCACGCAACTTAAACCAACAAAATAACCAATATGCCATTACAAGTAGGCGGAAGGGAAACCCTGTAATTCTTTTAAAAATAGTATTACATATCTCATTCGGAATTGAAACAAATGAACATCCCATACGATGTTTTACTTCCAACGATAGAATTTGCCGTCACAAAATGGGTTACCCTTAATAAATGGTACCGAAACCACGACTTAATCTCCATTTCAAAGTTTTGGATACTAAGAGTTGGATGTGTCAAGGACACTCACGACAAGAATGATGAAGTCGTGAAATGCAAAAGATCGGAGCATGTCAAGAACTCCGAAATGTCGAAAGGGACTATTGTGAGTCTCGAAAACCCGAAAGGAAAAACTCTGAAATCCCATCAACTGTTCATCTCAGTGGGTTATGTGAACCATCCGATCACTTCGGAGATTTTTTGATCATGAATTTTATAATGTTGGAGTCACGATGACTCGGAGGGAAAAATGTCTAAATCCCGTCAATTGTTCAATTAAGAAAAGAAGGGATCAGATTATGAAGTTTTGTGAACCGTTGATCTAGCTCCATTTCGGGGATTGTGACTTGCCGAAATGCCGAAATGAAAAAATGTGAAAGATGTTTTGATTAGGCCCGTGGTCACAACCAGTGGGAATATGAAATAAGTGCGAGACACAATACTTGAAATCCAACGGTGCAGGTGTATTTGATTATGATCAGAGGATTATGAAATATTCTTACTCTGAGTTTAACTGGAAGGCCTTACCTAACCACTATCCTGTATCCGGATTTAAAAAAATAAATAAAACTATAGGGGTCTGTTTATATTTAAACTTCTCACAGAGGAGTATAGAGTAATACTCTACTTTTACCTAAGTCTATTTGGTCATTTTCATCGTGTGATTATGTGTATGGACTAACACATGAGGCCTAGGCCATCAACCCCCCAAATACGTTAGTATTGTAAACTTATGGTAATGGGTTATTTGTAGGGTCTAACACATAAGGATTTTGCCATAAAGTCCTAAAGTCATTTGTGTTGTTAAGACTATGGTAATGGTCATAGGTACAAGAAGATAGGAAAGTAATTATAATTACAGGAATTGAAATAAACATTGAATGAGGAGTAAACACTTATCGTCGATCATAAAACTTTAAGTTGAATGATAATGACAGTCGATGATAGTAAGGACTCTTGTAAACTTTTAGACTCAATCCATATAACAAAAAGATTACTTGCTTGAATCTCGAACTATTCAAGGATACTTATACAAACAATTTTTATTTTTTTTCAGATAGTTTTTGAGGTATATTACATATGGTATCAGAGAAAAAGCTACAACACTGTGCCTGAATAGGGCCACATTAGTTGCTTAGTATCTATTATGATTTATGTAAAACTAATAAATCTTATGGTTACAAACATAAAGCGCTTTCTGTTTTTGTAAATTATGGAAGCTCAAGAGGGTGCAGAAATCCATGATGGAAGGAAATCTGCGCAAGGACCTCCTGGAGATCCGAGACATAATAGTGATGGAAGCTCACCCATGGAGGTGTTGGAAACAATGAGGAATCTTATTGTTGAACTACAGGTTTTCAAGGCTGACAATGAAAAATTAAAGAAAGCACAACAGGAATATCAAGAGATAAATGAAGTCCCACTCCGTAGTATAGTAACCAAGAAAATCCCAAAAGAGGATAACCATGATGAAGAAGTCAGCAAAAGGGCCTCCAAGAATTCTGGACCAGAAACAGAAAAAGGAGATAGTTCGTCTGAAGGGAGACCTTCAGATGAAGACAAAACTGTACCAGACAGAAAAAGAAAACACACGGACCACCTTAAAGGAGAATTTAAAAATATTAAACCAGAGAGTCCTCTGATGGAGAGTCTAGGACAGGAGAAGAAGTTGAGGCATGCTTGTTGGACATCAAAAAATACTTCCAGATCTACAACTATTCCAAAAACATGAAGGTCAGAATGGCCATCTACAATCTAAAGGGGAAGGCCAGCATTTGCTGTCAGGACCTGAAATTGGCCAAGGGCCTAAAGGAGAAACAGTTGGAATGGTCTGACTTTAAGAATTATTTCAAGAAAAAATACCTTTCTAAAAGCTATTATGAAAGGAAGACGAAATAATTTTATGAGTTACGACTCATACAAATGATGATGGAGGACCTTATAGATAAATTTCTGGAACTACTAAGGTTTGTACCATACATCCGGGAGGATAAGGTAAACATCCAATGATTCTTAAGTTGTTTACCACAGTCCTACAGGGACATAATTGAGCTTGACCACCCCAAATCCTTGAGTGAGGTATTCAAGAAAGCACGAATGTGCTATGACCATTATAAACAACAAGTAGAGTTTCCCAAGGTATGGAAGGATAAGATGCAAGATTGAATGGACCAACAGAAGAAGGGATACCAACCATCTCCTTATCGAAATGCAGCAAAAGGTTTCCCAAGTAAGGATTTTAACTCCAATCATTTGATTTTGCAAGGTAGCAACAAACTGGTAAAACTGGGTACAAAGAAGTTTGGGGACAACTCCTGCAAACCATTAAAGTGTTGGGAATGCAGAGAGCCTCATCTAAGGAGGAACTATCTATGTTTAATTTCAGCAAACAGAACTATTGTTTACAATTTGCAGGAAGCCTCGACAGTGGGAGACGTGGGCAGAAGCCTGCATCAGATAAATGTAGCCATAGATGGTCGACAAGCTAACCACCAGTCCTCGGTGGTAGAAATCGAAGGTAAAATCAATGACACTCAAATTTTTGTTTTAATTGACCCTAGAGCTACATTAAGTTATATTACTCCTGATGTAGTAGATTCGAATAAACATAAGAAACTGAAGCACGCAAAATCATGGCTTGTACAACTAGCAACAGGTACTAAAAGGAAAGTAGTTGACTTTATTTATGATTTTGAGTTCAGCTTAGATGGTGAAAAGATAAGGACCAATCTGAACATCCTACCACTAGGATATTATGATATGATTATTGGGATGGGTTGGTTGGAACAACACAAGGCAAGGCTAGACTGTTATACAAAGATACTTAACTATAGAAATGATTTTGGCACTATTAGAATAGCCCAAGGCATACCAAAACCTGTATTAGTCAGACAAGTTTCAGCGATGCAACTCAAGAAATGTATTAGAAAGGGATGTCAAGTTTATGCTATCCAAGTGACGAATCTATTAGAAAAAATAGATAAGCCAAAGTTAGAAGACTTTGTTGTCCGACGTGAATTTAGAGACATGTTTGTGGATGAGATATTGGAATTACATACTAAAAGGGAAATACAATTCTCCATAGACCTACTACCTGGTTCAACCCCTATCTCAAAAGCACCTTACCGAATGAGTCTACTAGAACTGACGGAATTAAAAATACAATTACAGGAATTGTTGGACAACGAGTATATCAGACCGAGTGTCTCACCATGGGGAGCACCAGTCCTCTTTGTGAAAAAGAAAGACGGTACTCTAAAACTATGTATCGATTATAAACAACTAAATAAACTAGCTATTAAGAACAAATACCCCTTAGCAAGGATAAATGATCTGTTCGATCAAGTAGGTGGGGCCAAGATCTTTTCAAAGTTGGATTTATGATTAGGTTATCATCAAGTTAGGATAAAGGGAGAGGACATAAGAAAAACATTTTTTTGGACAAGATATGGACACCACAAATTCGTAGTCATACCTTTCGGACTCACTAACGCACCAACCACGTTTATGTGTCTGATGAACAGTATTTTCAGTCAATACTTGGACAAGTTTGTGGTAGTATTTATCGGTGACATTCTAGTCTATTCAAGGAAGGAAGAAGAACATAATGAACACTTCAGGATAGTTCTGCAAACATTGCGGAAACACAAACTGTACGCCAAATTTGACAAGTGTGACTTTTATCAGAAAGAAATACAATATCTAGGGCATGTAATTTCAGGAGAAGGCATTGTCGTAGACCTAGAAAAGACAAAATCCATTATGGAATGGCCGATACCTAAGGATGTAGCAGATATATGGTCATTCATGGGAATCACCGGATATTACCACAGGTTTATAGAAGGGTTTTCAAAGATAGCCTACCCTATCACGTCATTACAAAAGAAAGGAACCAAGTTTAACTGGTTAGAGAAGTTCTAAGACAGTTTTAACAAACTGAAGGGATTATTGACAACTACACCTATCTTGAAGGTAGAAGACCCAGATAAGACTTCACCTTATGTGTTGATGCAAGTAAAGAAGGACTAGGTGGTGTCCTAACTCAGGAAGGGCACGAGATTTGTTACGAGTCCTGAAAATTAAAAGAACATGAGCGAAATTATGTCACTCATGACTTAGAATTGGCAACAGTAATACATGCCTTAAAAATGTGGCGACACTATATATTGGGCAGAAAATTCCTACTATTGACGGATAATAGCGGGGTGAAATATTTGTTTAACCAACCAGATCTTAATGCAAGACAAGCAAGGTGGCTAGCCTTCTTGAGGGAATTCAACTTCGAGGTCAGACATATCAAGGGTAAGGAAAATAAAGTAGCAAACCCTTTAAGAAGAAGAGTCCATGAGTTATTTGAGATAAACATGAGTAGGGAGGAAAGTGATTTGGAACAAAGAATAAGGATGGCAGATATTAATGACGAAAATTACACTAAGATAAAGATAGAATTACAAAATAGTACTGCAAACTCTAACAAACCATATCTAATAATCGACAAGAAAGGACTATTACGACTTAAAAATAGACTTTACATACTAGATTCAACAAAATTGAAATCAACAATTTTGGACGAAGTGCATAAGAAACCGTATTCTGGCCATCCAGGTTACCAGAAAACAATAACACCACTTAGAAAACTATTTTTCTAGCCAAGTATGAAGGGTGAAACAACATAATACTTGGCTAGGTGCCAAGATTGTCAGCAGGTTAAGGTCGAGAACTAACATCTAGCTGGCCTATTACAACCATTGCCAGTACCAGAATGGAAATGGGAGACTATATCACTGGACTTTATAATAGGTTTGCCTAAAAATCAGAAACAAAATGATTCTATCATGGTTGTAATCGATAAACTCAATAAGTTTCCACACTTTATTCCTGTAAAGTCTACTTTTAAAGCTATAAACATTGCTGAAATATTCATGAAATAAATTTTTAGACTGCATGGTATTCCTAAAATGGTGATTTCAGATAGAGAGGTAAAATTTACATTCACTTTTTGCAAGGAATTGTTTGCAAGGCTAAACACTAACTTGAATTTCAGTACAAGCTATCATCCAAAAATAGATGGATAGACCGAAAGGACAAACTATATCATAGAGGATATGCTTCGCATGTATGTAAGAACAAAACCAAGCAAGTGGGAAGACTACCTGCACTTGGTAGAATTTGCATATAACAATGGGTAAAAAATTTCGACTAAGTTGAGCCCTTTCGAAATACTGTATGGCAGAAAGTGTACGACTCCAATTAGATGGGATAACCCATCTGATAGACTCATGGTTGGACCCGAGATGCTCCAAGAAATGGAAACCATGGTAAGAAAGGTACAACAGAACTTGAAAGAAGCACAGGACAGACATAAGTGCTATGCAGATCAGAAAACAAGAACCTTGGAATTTCAAGTAGGAGACCATGTTTATTTGAAGTTCAAGGCCCGAAAGAGCTCATTGAAGTTAGGGAATTGTGCCAAGCTAGCACCCAGGTTTTTTCGACCCTTCAAGATACTAGCTCGAATTGGACTTGTAGCATATCAACTTGCACTTCCAACTAATCTAAGAATTCATAATGTATTTCATGTTTCCTTGCTAAAAAATTATATTCATGACCCTACTCATCAGATTGATTGGAACTTGGTGCAGGTGGAACCCGAAGGTGAGTTCTAGGCGGACCCCTTGCACATTCTGGACCGGAGAGAAATAGCACTTCGGAACAGCGTGATCGCTCAGGTAAAGGTGCAATGGAAGCACTTAAGTCCCGAGGAGGCCACTTGGGAGTTGGAGGGAGATTTGCAGAAATCTCATCCAATCTTGTTCCAGGAAAGGAACAAACACTGAGGAAAATGTTTTACTGAAGGGGGAAAGGATGTGGCATCCCCAAAAATAAAATATTTTTGAAATTTAAAATTGCTGGAAATTTATTCCGTTTTTAGTAAATTCGAATTTGGAATTTTTTTTCCATTTATGGCTATTTCGAATTTCGAATTTGGTAATTGTAATTGATTATTTTGACTGTTGGGTAGAGACGTGATTTGACCCAACTAACTATTTGACTATGACACTTGTATGGAAACAAACTATTTTATGTTGATTGCAAGAGGATAAATGGAACAACCATGTTAAATTTAGCTGACCATGATGCCATGAGTGGGGAACATGTTGGTACTACCTTTGGGTTGATTATTACAAGTGGAAAATCAGTGATTTGGCCATTGGAAGCCCCTAAAAATCAGGGATTTAGAAAGCTGGGAAAATTCCCAAGGGAGGGAAAAGACCTTGGCAAATGATAAATAACATATGAGAGGAGGCATAACGCTGCCAAGTATGTTGGGAAAAGAGACTATTGATTTTATTGCTTCTATGAACACTACTAAGTAAGTGTGAGGCAAGAGGAATCAACTGATGTTGAAGGAAGTTACAGAGGAGGAGTTTTTTCCAAGTTTGCCTGCATGGATTCATGGTCAGTCTAGGGGGTGAATCGGGAAAGTGATTTTGGTTTCCCTATTCTATGGTTGGGAGGAACGTGGTTGTTCCGTTTGTCTTCCCGGGGATTGGATTCAGATATGTTGATCTACACCTCTCTGTTTTTGAATGGCTATGTCTCATTGACATAATGTATCTGTTGGGTGATTATATCTAACTACAGTAATGTAAACTATTTGAATGATCATATCTATTCGTTGTGAGGAATATATGTGAAGGAAATCTATATATATATGTTTATAATACGTCTGCTGGAATGTTCACATATGACTGCTGAAATATAGATTTGATTACGGAAGGTGAAATACTTTCGTGGATATAATTTGTCTGTTGTTGCGAAGTTCGAAATAGACATCCCAACTCTAGAATTGTCCCTCTTGTAAGTAAAATGCTAGACGGAAGCATCTATAATTATATTTATATAAGTAAATAACAAAAGGGGGAGATTAACGTCAATGGGGCAAATTCTTTCTATAGTCAAAATCCCAGGAAACCAAACATAGATCCCACGAAACATCGGTATATAATTACCAAACTCTTATGGAAGTGAAATTTATATTTATGATGCACATATCTAGTACTATTGGTGTCTAATACATTGATTAAAAGAGACTTTAAGTGAATATAATAGAAATTACTTTATACAGAAAATTCTTGTCCTATTGTACCCTTTTATGAATGTCTTTCTACTAGTTTGGAATGGATTATCTTTGTTGCATATAATTACTTTTATGAATACTAGTTTCCAAAAGTATACTAGCTGGAAGGATATGACTAGTCAATTCTTAAAAAGGATTTGTACTATGGATTGGATTACTACTGTAGTAAGATAAAGCGTCGTAGTTGAAAACTCCACAAGTAAATTGTGATGCAGATTTGAGTTTACCTACATATTGAATGCAAATGGAAAAATGCATAGTGTATAGATATATATATGTATAGTTAAAGTGTGAAAAACGGAGGTCAATTGGGTTTCGGCGATTACAAATGCCAAACACATAAACAAAAGACCATGTTGTTTGTCGAATCCCGAAATGTGAAAAGGTTGTGGGCCTAGCACTTTGGGTTTTCAGTATTCAGGGTTTGGCGATTACAAATGCCAAACACCAACACAAAACAACTCCCGAATCGGGAAAATGTGAATGGAATATGGGTCGAGTACTTCGGGGTTTCGGGGTTTGGGATTTCACGGTTTACGAATACCCAATGCCATAAATAACAATTCTCGAATCGCGAAAAAACAAGTGGAGTGTGGGCCCGGTCCTTTTTGGGTTTTGGGGTTTACAAGCTCTCGATGCAAAACACCGCACAACGTCAAACGTCGAATCGCGAAATCACGAAAAAGGTGTGGGGCCCAGCCAATATCGGGTTTTGGCATTTGGTAATGCTTGATGCATGAACAACATACAACAATAATCGCCGAACCACAAATTCGATTAGGTTGTGGGGCCACTTTAGGTTTCGGCATTTGCAAGAACAAGAGAACTCCATGCAACTTAAACTAGTAAAATAACCAGTAATCCATTACAAGTAGGCGGAAGGGAAACCCTGCAATTCTTTTAAAAACAATATTACATATCTCGTTCGGAATTGAAACAAATGAACATCCCATACAGTGTTTTTCTTCCAATGATAGAATTTTCCATCACAAAATGGGTTACCCTTAATCAATGGTACCGAAACCACGACTTAATCTCCATTTTAGAGTTTCGGATATCGAGAGTTGGAGGTGTCAAGGACACTCACGACAAGAATGATGAAGTCGTGAAATGCGAAAGATCAGAGCATGTCAAGTACCCCGAAATTCCGGAAGAGACTATTGTGAGTCTCGAAAACCCAAAAGGTAAAACTCTGAAATCCCATCAACCGTTCATCTAAGTGGGTTATGTGAACCATCCGATCACTTCGGAGATTTTGTGATCATGAATTTTATTATGTTGGAGTCATGATGAATCGAAGGGAAAAACGCTAAAATCCCGTCAGCTGTTCGATTAACAAGAAAAGGGATCAGATTATGAAGTTTTGTGGATAGTTGATCTGGCTCTATTTCGGGATTGCGACTTGCCGAATTGCCAAAATGCTGAAATGTTAAAGACATTTTGATTAGGCCCGTGGTCACAGCCAGTGGGCATATGGAATAAGCGCGAGACCCAATACTTGAAATCCAACGGTGTAGGTGAATTTGATTATGATCGTAGGATTATGAAATATTCGTACTCTGAGTTTAACCGGAAGGCCTTACCTAACCATTATCCTATATCCAAATTAAAAAAAAACAAAAAACTACAGGGGTTTGTTTATATTTAAACTTTTCTCAGAGGGGTATAAACTAATACTCTACTTTTACCTAAGTCCATTTGGTCATTTTCATTGTGTGATTATGTGTATGGAATAATGCATGAGGCCTAGGTTATCAACCCCCCAAAGTCATTTGTATTGTAAACTTATGGTAATAGGTTATTTGTAGGGTCTAACGCATAAGGATTTGGCCATAAAGTCCCAAATTCGTTTGTGTTGGTAAGACCGTGGTAATGGTCATAGGTACAAATAGATAGGAAAGTAATTATAATTACAGGAATTGAAATAAACATCGAATGGGGAGTAAACAATTATCGTTTATCGTAAAACTTTAAGTTGAATGATAATGACAGTCGACGACAGTAAGGACTCTTGCAAACTTTCAGACTCAAGCTGTATAACAAAAAGCTCACTTGCTTGAATCTCAAACTATTCATGGATACTTATACAAACAATTTTTTTTTTTTCAGACAGTTTTTGAGGTATATTACATGTATGCATCATGGAAGAAAAATGAAATTGCAGTAATAGAGATCGATGAGAATCAATGGGGAGATCCAAGGGTTATTTGAAAATTACGAGCTACAATTACGCAGTGTGTCAGTAGGACACCAACATCTTCAACAACAATTTTTTGTTTTACAAAATGATATACATGACATCCTATAGAGATAACAAGAGGAAAGACCTTGTCAAGGAAAGCTAACATTTTAGGGACAAAGGGGGGAAATATTCAGAAGCAGAGAAATAACAGTGATAGGGGGAGTCATCCAGTTATGACAAGAAAGGGTTGATGAAAGAGTCCCAGTAAGAGAGGTGAGCAATTTGAGTATTCTACAGAGGATACAGCGGAAGCTAAAGATGAACAGGTCCAAGAATAAAAAGGAGAAGACTCTAGTTTAGATACAAATATTCTGCAGGCCTCAAATAAGAGAGTCCATCTTGTCCGGGGGAGTTTGTGTTGGTTTAATATCTGATACCTCCTAAAAATATTGCAACAACTTAGGGGGAGCATGTATTCTTTGACATTGATGTCAAAGGGGGAGAAAAGAATCTGGGTGCCTTTGTTGCCATCAATGCCAAAGGGGGCGATTGTTGGCATGTTTTACAGGCAACATATTCTTGTCATTTATGGCAAGTACAACAATGATGATGGCTTAAGTACAGAAAGAATGTGTCAGGTGAGCACTAGAAGTATTTTGGGAAGAAGCAGCAGAGCAAGCTCGATAAGATCAGAAGAGATAATGCAGAGTATGTGTGTTTGTCATTGATGGCAAAGATCATGACCACTAGCGCAGTGATAATAGCATGGCAATGGCAAGTTTACAGTTGGGAGACAACAATGGAAAACATGCACGCAATAAATATCAACAACGATGATGGCATGGAAATATCAGAAGCGTAAACTCCATTTCGAATTTTTGGATACCATGAGTTGGAGGAGTCAAGGAAGCAACTCACGGCAGAAAATCACGAAATGCGAAACCTCTCCATTTCGGAGTTTCGGATACTGGGAGTTGGAGGACTCAAGAGTCGAGAATCTTCATCACAAGAGTCCTGAAGTTGCGAAATGCGAAATGCTGAAATCCCAAAACAGACACGACAAAGGCCCGTGAAGTTTGGAAATCACAAAAAAATCTGGACCATCAAATCATCAAGATTGTGGACCATTGATATGACTTCATTTCGAAGTTTCGGATACCAGGAGTTGGAGGAGTCAAGAGTCGAGACTCTTCATAACAAGAGTCCCGAAGTTGTGAAATGCGAAACGCTGAAATCCAAAAACAGACCCAGGAGGTGAATGTGGCAGACCATGTCACCCAGGATAGGTGGCAACCTACATCAGAAAGGACACGTGGTGCAATCATATAAGGACAAGTGTTAAGTTGATCTAGCATTTCAGGAACCTGGAAATCACAATTCTGAGTGACATGTGGTAGACACATGGATCACGACACCTCATCGAGTGACGTCATTCCAGGAATTTAGTTTCAGGGATAGCGACATGGAGTTTCGAAGTTTTGGGGATCGCAACATGGAGCGTCAAGATATCTCATCACAAGAATTTCCGAAATCGCGAAATGTTGAAATGTGAAATCGAGACATGGAGTTTCGGGGATCACGACATGGAGTTTCATAATTTTGGGGATCATGACATGGAGCGTCAAGATATCTCATCACAAGAATTTATGAAATCGCAAAATGCCAAAATGTGAAATTGTGACATGGAATTTCGGAGATCACAACTTGGAGAGTCGAGATGCCTCGCAATAGGAATTTGCGACATGCGAAATGCCGGAATGTCGAAATGAAAAATTGCAAAAGTGCTTTATGGATAAGCACTTGGTCGCCACCGGTGGTCACATCATCAAAGAGATGTATAGAATATCTCAAAGAGACAAGTTCCATTTCGGAGTTTGGGACATGGAGAGTTGAGACGACTCTTCACAGAATCCCCGAAACACGAAATACGAAATGCGTGTTCAGAATTGGCCCCTGGTCATAACCTATGGTCACATCGATGAAGGTTCAAGGGAGGAGCTAGCACGAAGCTAATCTCCATTTAAGATATTGTGACTTGGAGAGTCGAGACTCTTCACCACAGGAATGCCAAAATGTCGAAATGTCGAAGCGCGAAATGGAAAAATCAACGCAAAACCATGTGCTTGTAATCCAACGGTGTAGGATACTTGGAAATCTGATCGAAGGGCTATTGTTTCTCTTCATATTTAATCGATCAGTTACGATTCAGTTAGCAGAACTGAATCATGACTCTTAGACGGTTGGCAATTCAGTTGCTGATGTGTTTTCTTGGAGGTTCACAGTGTAATTGCTAGAAACGACTGATGGTTTCTGCTAGAGGATTCAAAGAGACTTCACGGTGATCACTAGAGAAGATGAAGAGTCTCAAGGCATCTTCTAGTGGTATGAAGACTGTTCATAGAGGAGACTAACACATGCAAGACCATTGGAGCCTGGAACTGCAACAGAGGGAATGGGCTCGACTGTGACAGAGAAGATGAAGAGTATCAACTGCTGGAGAGGCTAAGGAATCTCGACATAACACCCAGTGATGATGGACGCATGGGTTTAACCGCCAGAGAAGCTGAAGAGTTGCAATGATGATTAGGAAGATCACTCGACACTAGGAGAGCATGTAGAAGCATTGTGAATAGAGGATGCGGAAGATGCACACAAAGAATAAAATGCAAAACATAGAAGAAATTGACGGTTGTTGAGAGTGATTCAGGTGTGTAGAAGGAGGCAGAGTGCAGCAACTAAAATACGCAAAAGAGTAATGTTGCATAGAAGGGACATGGCACACAGAGTATAAAGCGCAGCATAAGAAAAGAACAAAGATGCATAACTGAGACAGTAAAAGAAGGTTGAGGTGCACTTGTAGAGAAAAACAAAAGATCAGAAAGCGCAAGAAGATGCAGATAGATAGACACTGATACAGGAGAGAAGAGCAGCATAGAAGAACAATGATAAGCCTGGTAAGCCAATGACAACTATTGAATAACTGTAATAAGTTTCAATATAAAATATTTATAATCAGGGTGGTAGGGAGGTGCTAGGGAGGACTGTTGTCCTCCGAGCTTCAAGTGGGTCCTTGAACATAGGGAGTTGTAGCTTCCATCCGGTTGCATTCATAAAAACTAGGGGGGCAGGGTGGTGCAAGGGAGAACTGTTGTTCTCTGTTTTACAGGTTGGTGCCTGTGTGACTGGATGTTGGTGCTTCCATCCAGTTGGTGCTGGAACACTTAGGGAGTTGTTGCTTCCTTCTAGTGGTTGCTAGAGAAACCAGGGAGTTAGTGCTTCCTTCTAGTGGGTGCTAGAGAAACAAGGGAGTTGGTCCTTCCTTCTAGTGGGTGCTAGAGAAACCAGGGAGTTGGTGCTTCCTTCTAGTAGGTGCTAGAGAAAACATAGAGTTGATTCTCTCAACAAGTTGCAGCTTGCAAAACAAAGTTTGTAGCCTCACAATGAGTTGGAGCTCATATGTATGATAATTTACAGAATGTAAAGATTACTTATCATACCAAGAAGAAGAGGATTTTACCCTTTATGGGTTTCCTCAGGAAATATCTGTCTCTCTATATTTCATATGGGTGACTGATGTCAAATGTTCTATTGCTTACCTCTCTGCATTATTGTGATTATCATTAAGTTCTCTGCAAAGAGTTTAAAATAAGCATAATTGTTTAAGCACGGTAACAACTGATTCACCCCCCCCTCTCATTTGTCCAACATGTTACTCTTCCCACCTAGGTTCAATTCGAAATGATTAACCTTACCTTATGCTTTTGTGAATATATATATACTTTGAAGAAAATATATAAAAAATAATTCACTTATTTCATCTTATAATCATAATTGAATAATTTAGAGAAAGTCATGAGAATATCCCAAATATATATGTATATGTTTTTTATGGAACTATGGATTTAGTTTGATTGCCATTTAAATTAAGATCACTCACTCTACCTAATTAATGGAATGTGTGTAGAGAGAATGGAACTCTACATTTCGCCAAATTTTGATGACTCAAGATCATAAATAAAATAGCGCAAAACAACAAAATTATAGAGATTAAATTGTTTTGGCTTACATACATAGTTGCAAATTACACATAAGTCAATTGAAACACAATCAACTTAACATAAAAATAAATAAAAAATTGTTCAGTACAAAAATAATATTATTGTATGTACAAAGTATTAAAATATTATTGATTATTGGTTGGATTTGAATCTTTATACCATTTAATATACATTGATTAACTTCCAATAAATTAACACGAATATTTTGTACATATAACAATAACATTTTTTGGTGAACATTTTATGTGTAATTAACAACTATGTGGGTAAACCAAAACTATTTAATCTATATATTTTTGTTAATTTTGATAGCTATAGTGATGGATAAAAGATCAAGAGGAGATAATTAATGATATTAATGATTGATAATTAATAAGTATTTAATTATAATATATTAAAATAAAAGAGAAAGATCGTATCAAATTTAATGGCTTTTTTATTTTTTTGTTTAAAAATAATATTAATAATAATAAATATATTTCAATGTTAATTATAAATAAAATATTTCAAAGTAAAATATTTTTATATTAATTTTATGTAATAATTAATATAATAATAATAATAATAATCTATTTTTAAGGTCACGACCAAGCCAGCACACCAAATTGGTGTATAAGATCCCCTTGTTTGTGGGACCCGCCCAGAGATTTGACTGGTAAAGTCTACGAAGGTATACATACCCTACCTCCCTTTGGATTTGAACCTGTGACCTCTTAAGAGGAAACACATGTTCTTAACCATTAGGCCCATTGAATTTGATTTATCAACATAAAATAACTAAAAATAACTAAAAGTAAAAAAATATTATAGTAGATGTATATTTCTTTTAGTTATTAATATGAATTTGACACATGATACACCCGAACATAAATTCATGTAGAGTGATGCATCATTAATAAATAATTGTTTCTTACATTGTAAAGAAGAACCAAAAGTTTAACATTTATTGAGTTTATTTTAATATAAATCACCAAAAACCAAAAAAACATTTTTTTTTTGTTGTTTTGTTGACTTTAGAAAATCTTTTGACATGGTTCCTAGGAAAAACCTTTGGAATGGGTTGGAAGAGATAAAAGTGTCTCTCAAGTTGAGGGTTACTGCAATAAGGATGTATGAGAACGTTATTGCTAAGTTTAAAAACAATGAGGGATGGTTAAAAGAGATTAACTGCAATATCAGAGTCAAACAAGGTTGTCCTTGTCCCCTACCCTTTTTGGCATATACATTGATAAGTTAGAAGAATGCTTGGAAAAAGAAGGTTGTGTTAGCCCTACTCTCACTGGTATAGTCATGAATCTTCTTCTTTATGTCGATAATATCCTTCTTATGACAAGGAGTCCCCATGATCTTGAAAACCAACTAAGAATCCTCAAGGATTTTTTCTCCAATATGGATCATCATTCTTATGACAAGGAGTCCCCATGATCTTGAAAACCAACTAAGAATCTTCAAGGATTTTTTCTCCAATATGGGTATGACTGTTAATACTGATAAGACTAAGGTCATGATTATTAAATTCAATAAGATCCCTTATGATACCTTTGTATATGAAAACAACAACTTGAAGGAAGTGACTTCATACAAATATCTTGGAATTGATATTCACCACAAGATGAATTGGAATTATAGCATTGAGAAAAGGATTATTGGGGGATGGAAAGCTTATTATGGGCTTGAAAACAATTGTAAAACTGAAGAGTTAGAGGAAAAAAGATACTATTAAAAAAAACATCAAATCAAAATTTAAGGAAAAAATGTGGTGTGATAAAGAGTTAAAGGAAAAAAGAAAATTAAGGTATTATAAAGATGTAATCAACCCTAATCTAGAAGTTCAAAAATATCTATCTATTTTGTCAAGTGTAAAGAAAAAAATAAGCATTGCTAAGATAAGAACAAATTCTCACGAGCTCCATAGTGAAACCTGACGTTTGTCAATTCCTAAAACGCCATGGGATGAAAGAGTGTGTCACCTTTGTGACACTAAGAAGGTTGAAGATGAAAATCACTTTCTCTGAGATTATCCAGCCTATACCCATATTAGATCTCATTTTCAAAATAATTATCACACTTCCAACCTTTCTAACCTCTTAATTCAACAAAAATATGGTTTATCTTAATGATTTTCGAGCATAGAAACAAAATTCTAAAGAATCATAAGTAATCACTTACCCTCTTAAGGTAGACCAATTCGCTCTTAGTGGACGTTAATCATCATCATTAGTGATTAATAATTAATACTTAATTAATTATAACGAAAAAACCCGAGTTATATATAGTTGTTTTTTTACTTATATTGAACTATATAAGAATAAAAGGCTTTTGTTTCAATCACATTAATTGAATCGCAATTCAAAGGATTTGCGTCTAGTTTGATATGGAACCTGAAAAAACGATCAGAAAATTAATTAAATATTAATTATAAATCAGTAATAAGTTGTTAGCTATTATATATTAAAAGAAAAAGAAAAGACACTGTCAAATTTAACATTTACCTTTTTGTATTATGTTAATAAGTTGTTAGCTATTATATATTAAAAGAAAAAGAAAAGACACTGTCAAATTTAACATTTACCTTTTTTATTATGTTTTCTTATAAAAAGGAAATATTAATTATTAATCACTAATAAGTTGTTAGCTATTATATATTAAAAGAAAAAGAAAAGACACTGTCAAACTTAACATTTACCCTTTTGTATTATGTTTTCTTATAAAAAGGAAACTCCTATGTAGAGAGACGGTGCCATACAGCTACGTTCTTCAATCTGTATCATTATCCACTCAAGAAATTTTATAGATCTGGGTTAGAATAACTTTCGATCACCATCACAACCCTAGATATGGATTTTTTCTTTTATCCTCTAAAATCTCAGCTTGTGTCTTTGCTTCAGTTCATCGCCGTAACTCCTTTGGTACAAGCAATTCAGCCATCAGGTAAAAATTTCACATATATATAAGGTTGACCAGTTGAACTCCACTAGATTAAATGGATCTTAGTATTGAATTCTATGCAATGTATTATGAGGTTCTTTGTTTGACCCTCTCATGAGAGATAGATCCAAGTTTTGAATTTAAGCTAGTTTTTAGTTACAATCACTGACTCGTTGAGATTTTAATAATATATTTCAGGGATTACATAGTCCGGTTTTCAACCTGCCTATGTTCGTGGTGTTAAAGGGAGATGCGAGTTGAAAGACATGGTGACAACTTTTGAGGAGATTGATGACAGTCTCAGTAGCAACAACAGAACTGAGAATTTATACCACTATCTGATTATTGTGCAGAACCGGTGCAAATATTGTAATGCTAAGAGTGTAGACGTTGAGGTTTCTGGCTACCTTCTCCGAAATGAGATTGTGGTGTCAGCCTGCCAGTGCTACCTTTTATGGATGCCCGGACTTATGATCTATTCTGCTTCTCGACACCGTTATGAACCATGGCCTTATGATTGCCTAGAAGAAAGATGGATTATATATATAGAGGACAGTACATAGGACATGGTGTTAGTTTTTACTTAGTTTGATTAGTTTATTGCTCTCAGTTTCCTCCTTTAGCTTTTAGAGTTCAAGTTTTGAATTATAGAACATAGAGATGCATATTTCATCTCAAGATTTTGATTCAGCACATTAGAGGATAGAAATATAAATTTAGCTGTAATAAAGAGAAATACATCTTGGCATTTTATTTCTATCATGTAATATGAACTCTTTTAAGTAATAAATACTAGCAAGTTCTATCCTCAATTTCAACAATGAGAGGTCTAAATTTAGTTGATAACTTTTCTGAATTTTATTTTTGCTTATGCATTATAGTGTATTAAGTTTACATCTCATTGATCTAGTGTACTTTTGTAGTAGTACAAGTAGTTGATGTGTTTCAATGTTATTATAGTTGTTAAAATTTGGGATAGGTTTTTATTTTATGGATTTGGCTGCTAAAGTTTACATAGGTGTGATCTTTTATATTTTTTTATTTTATAGATTTCAGTGTTAAAGCCTAAAGTCTACATACTTTACTAAGTCTGGATTCCATGTGATCTTTTAGGAGGAAACATATGTTTTTAAATGTTAAACTCACTCAAACTATACTATATTATTCCTTGAAATGAAATTCTCAACAAAACTTTAAGATGTCATTTCCACCCAAAACAATGTTGAACATGCCATTTTCAAAAAACCAAAGCAAAGTTGAACATGCAGTTTTCAAAAAACCAAAGCAAAGTTGACTTTCTTTTCACTATGATCAACTTAAACCAAAGAAAAGTTGACTTTCTTTTCACTATGATCAGATTTGATAAACTAGAAGTGAATATCAGAGATTTGGTTGATTATTCAAGATTTTAATAGACATAAGTTGTTGAGACTATTAAGATCAATTATTGATTTAAAGTAAAATTTAATTGACTTTAAGTCACTATGATAAACTTGTTTAACCTTGTTAATGAGTATGGTAGCTTTGGTCTAAATGGTTGTTATAGTTGACTATATATCACTCATAAAGTTGACTTTTGGTTGATATCCTTAACTTCAATATGGTTGACTCTATGGTAGATACATGGTTATTAGTGATATTGTTAATTTTAACATGCTTTACTTTATGGTTATTTTTTATATTGTTCGTTCAATATAGGTGACTAGATATTGTTAACAACTCTTTAATATGATTGGCTATTGTTGGTTTTGGTTTGTTAACATTGACCATGTTATTTTAGTGGTTGAATAAATATGATTGTGAACTTTTTTTTAGTACATTAAACTTTTGTTTAACTTTATTGAGTATGGTAGAGTAGGTCTAAATGGTTGTTATAGTTGACTCTATGATGGACACATGGTTGACATGATTATCTTTGTTATTGTTAACTTTCATATGATTTATTTTATGGTTGATAGATAGTTGACATGGATATATTCATGATACTTATTATTGACAATGATGTATGGTTGAATTTGGTTGTCTACTGGTTCACTATGGTCGAATTTAGTTGGCTATAAGTTACTATGGTTAAATATTATTAACTATGATTAACATCACTTGAATGTGATTTATCATTCTTTATTTTGATTTGTTATGATTAACCATGGTTTTTTAGTGGTTGAATAAGTGTGATTATAAATGACTTTAATTGGCTTTTATTGATAATCCTTAACGTTGGTTGACTACAATGCATTATTGTTGAAAATAGTTAGATTTTAAATTAGTGAAAACATATTAGTAAAAATAGAAATAGGATGAAATGTGTGGTTCAAACATTTCATAAATTTTGTTCACTTCTCCATACCAAAACTACTTACAAGAATTTGTGAAGCTAATGAAAAAAGCTTGTCACATTCTAGGCTATTGAGTTTCATTTTGTAATGAGAATAATTGGTTTCAGATGAGGTAATGGTCTCTATAGTTCCAATTCTAGGTTTTTTTTCAATATTATATTATGTTGATAACAAGTCTAAAATCAAAATAGTGACTAAGGGAGAACCCAAGGACCTTATCTTTTTTCTAGTATATGGAGGTCATGTTGTAGAACATACATATTTATATTGATATGGTGAATTTAGATTAATATCATCTTTATCTATAGAGAAGCTTTTCATGATTCACTTTACTTTTTATTTACGTATTTTTTTATTATCATAATTGATGTTAAAATTTAAGCAATATTATTTAAGTTCTTAGACTATGCTAGATACAACTGAATTAACATATAAAGGGTGAAATGCCAAATTCTTAACAATAGCAATGGAAGGTGGATGATGGAGCATGAGAAGGAGTAACTCCTCTATTATCAATAAGTTCATTAAGAAGGTGTGGATGCATTTTTCCCATTTGGAAACTTTCAATCAATCCAAAAACCTAATACTTTGAAAGAGAAAGGGTGAAAGGGTATAAGGGTGGAATGATTTAGGAGTGACTACTAAAAGGTACCAAATGAAATGACTCATGGATTTATTTGAATTAATTGGAATTAGATTGAAAACAATAATTGTTCAATTCTTTGGATAAATGGATTAATTTTTAGTGTTATGGAAATAAACTTGAGGAAGGAATAAATGATAGCCTTTTAAGGTTCCAACTACATAATGGGGGAGAGAATAAGGCATATAATTCTTACATTAGAAAAAATATAAATTAAAATACTCCAATGATCTGGATTATTTTGGGCACTAAATGAGAGCAGAGATATAATAAAGAATTCCACAGAGATATCGCAGATATCCAACAATATAACATAAATGTATTAGGGATGCAACCATAAACACAAATATACAGTAATACACGATTTCTATTAATGAAAGAAGTGTACATACCGTAAAAATAAAAAGTGAAAGACTCACTAGAATGGTGGGAGCTTATCTCCGAGGAGAGATGTGATGGCTACTCGCATTCGAAAGAACATGATTACAATGATGCTCTGAAGGAATTTTTACAATAAACAACAATGTCAAAAAACCTATACATCCAAAAACCTAACCCTAGGAGATGAAGTGCCAAAAGTCATGTGGGTCCCGTTTGGGTAGGTTAGTACATCAACTTCTCGGAGTCATAACTTTTGCATACGATCTTCATTTTAGGCGCACGGTACATCATTAGAAAGATATATCTGAGGAATACAACTATTGAAAACAAAGATCATGATGATATTTTTCAATTGATAGATTCCCAAAAGACGTTGTTTAGGGCCTCAAAACAGCTCCGGAAGTTCACAACCTGAAAAATTGCCAAAAATAGTAAATTACCAAAATTGTGAGAAAATTGTTTTGAGCAAGTTGGAAAAGGTGTTTGGCCACCGATATCCACCTGGATCAATCCTCCCTCCTTAGGAATCAATGGTCTCCATTGCGTTGAGTGCCCGGGGGAGAGGAACAAGTGTTTGTTGAATCTGCATCTTGATGAGCTCCTTACCTTGTTGGGGAAGTTGTGTTACTTAGCTTGTTGAAGGTTGTCATGAACATGTGGCTAGAAGGGTTGTACCTGTTTACCTAGTCTAGCTACATGAGGTGCATGTTTGCAGAAGGAATCTTTACACTTTATTGCAATCTTGTCGACCTACTTCTGTTGGATAGAAGGTGCTTGGGTCGAGGCTATAGTGGTTGCAGTATCCTTATATTCACCCTTTGAATAGATTATGAAGAAGGTGAATTTTTTAGTATGAGATACTACCTTGCAGCACTGTTTAGGTGGGACAATAGTTAAAACTACCTCTGGTATTCTGTAGAGATGACCCCCTAGAGAAACAATGACACTATGAGGTCGAGACTCATAAACAACATGGTTCTTCCACATATATGGTTGTACCAAGAGAACATCTAGACATGCAGTGGGGAAACATCACATAATACCTCATCCTTGAAGAGTTTGATGGCATAGGACAATCGATACTATTGGTTGACACAAAGATCTCATCTTTGGAAAAGCCACCCGATGTTGTAAGGTTGCAGGTGTGGTGTTGTCGACAATCCCAACTATTTGATGACCTCTCCTGAGATGAGGTTCTTTTGGCTTCTGCTATCAACAATAAAATGCAGCAGGGTCCCCTTCACCCACATCTGTGAATGAAAACGATGCTCCCCCTCTTCAGGATTTGTTAGTTCTTCTGGTTGAATTGCTACAGTCGGGACAATACCAGTGGGGTCTGCGTTGATGATCTATATTTTACCAGTATTTTCAGAGTCAGATTTTGAATCAGGGTTCCAATCCTTGTCTTTGATCTCTACCACCAATGATTGTTTTGAGTGACATTCATTGGTATTGTGGCAGGGGATTTTGTGGAAATCACACCATTTTTTGGTGCACTTCTTTGTCTTCCCATGACCCTTCTTTTCCTGTGGCTTGGACTGGTTTTTGGGAGACTATTTGTTAGGGCCAAATTTATCATACTTTGGTTGTTGCATATTTGCAGACCCAAACTCCCGTTTGTTCTGGTGCTTAAATTTATGCTCGATTTTAACATCATATCAATAAGAAACACCGAGTGATGATATATCTAGAAAATCCATCTTAGTTTGGATGTACCTGTGTAGAGCCCCACGGTATTTTAGAACCAAATGTCGTTCGGAGTCTTTGATACCCAGCTTCGTGCGCAAGGTGTTGAAGATATTGGTGAAATCTGGAACTTCTTGGTGCCTCTCTTGCTGCAGTGTGGTGCATCTCACGTACTCGTCTTGATAGTTTCCAAAAGGGTAATATTTTTCCTTTACCGCATCCACAATAAAATCCCAAGTGGGCTCAACCCCATATATTCCATACTCCTTTGTGGAAATTTTCTCCCAGTAAGTTTCTCACCAATGTTTGACATGGGGGGGATATTTAAGGAGTGTGAAGGTGATATTTTCCCTGTCAAAAAAATTATGAACAAAGAAATAACCTTCTAACAGATTTAACCATTTATTTAGAGCATCCCCATCTATCTGACCTTCAAATACGAGAAAATCAAAATGAACCTATACCTTGAAAGGAGATGTGTTTCCAAAGTGGTTGTTTGATGAAGATGTGCCTATTGCTATCGACATCCGTTAAAGGATGTGGGGAAAATTCTCCATCATTTCGTCCCTCTGTCACATGAGAACTTGCTCAAGCAATAAATTGATAGGATCATCTGCTCTGTTGTTTTTCTTTTCTTCTGCCATGGAGGGTTTCTTGGGCGTGCGAGAGCGATTGTCTTCAAGAGAGACAATATTGAGACCCAAATTGTTATACTAGCACCTCGTTAGGGACATGCACTGAAAAATGATCAAGAGCAACCTGCTCTGATACCACTAATCCATATTATTTTCGGCATGAAATGAGAGTGGAGATATAATAAATAAATGCACAGAGATATCGTGGATATCCAATAATATAACAGAAATGTATCAGAGATGCAACCATAAACACAGAGATACAACAACACATGATTTCTATTAATGAAAGAAATGTACAAAGACTGTAAAAATATCAAGTGAAAGACTCACTAGAATGGTGGCAACTTATCTCTGAGAAGATATGTGACAACTACTCGCATTCACAAGAAGATGATTACAATGAGGCTCTGAAGGCCTTTTTTCAATAAACACGAATGTCAAAAACCCTAGACATCCAAAAAACTAACCCTAGGAGATGAAGTGCCAAAATTCATGTGGGCCCCATTTGGGTAAGTCAATACATCAACTTCCCAGGGTCATAACTTTTGGATACGATCTTCGTTTTAGGTGCACGATACATCATTAGAAATATCTATCCGAGGACTAGAACTGTTGACATCAAATATCAGGATGATATTTTTTGACCGATAGATGCCCAAAAGACATCGTTTAGGGCCTCAAAATGGATCTGAAAGTTCAGGACCCGAAAAACTGCAAAAAATAGTAAATTACCAAAATTACCAGAAAACTGTTTTGAGCCAGTTGGAAAAGGTGGGTGGCCACCGATATCCACCAGGATCATCCAAATAGAATATTTTATAAGTGATTCAAGTTGGAATGGATTGTATGGAAGTGTATGGATGGAAAAGGTTTGTAGGAAGAATATTAGACTTAAAAGCTTTAATTAATTAGGGTTACTAGTGGAAATAATCAAGGAGGAAAGGAGAACATCCAAGGGGAAATTATTAAGTTGTTGCGTTAATAAAATAAAGTAGGTAGTGAGGATGGTGGTAGAGGGGGACATATGCCTAGAACGAATAATTGAATATCATGGTCTAGCATTAGTTAAAATATTCAACAATTCTCAAATGGAATAAGAAACTTGATCAAAATATATAACGTCTCAATGGTTTCCTTAGTATTGATATTCTATGATATTTTATATGATCCAAGTCGTTGGAATGGTTTATCTCGAGGTCAAAGGAAAATGTGGAATTTTTTTATGGAAGCAATGATACTAAAGCATGCCCATTCTACCACTAGTGAAATGGAATCCATGATTCAATCCATGGTTGGAACCCATAAATTCAAATATGAAAAGTCAAGTGAAGAGATAAAAAATATGCCAATATTCCTAAAGCAAATCTCTTTAAGGAGGATCAAATGATGGTCAATAGACAACATATTATTTGAAGAGTTGCATGATGACAAACCATGTCAATCGCTTCCTCTCAACTTAGATCCCTCTTATTATAGTAAACAAATAATTGTTTATTTTATTTTGGGATGAAAAAAGTGGCCATCACCTTTAGAAGTAGATAGGATGGTAAAAAATGTTGAGAATGAGAGTTATTAAAAAAATAAGAATAGATTACTAGGCCATAGGGGAGGAAAATATAAATATATCAACAATCAAATAAGAATTGAATGGGCCAAGGAATAGTTCAAATACTTACTCAAATTATCGAAACTCCAACTCTTAAACTTAGTAATCAAACTAATTCAAGATACATGTAAGATCAAGAATAGGGAGAGTATAAAGGCATATGATTGTATAGAAGGAGGTTTAGGGATTGACCCTATTTTAGAAACTCACTCAAATAATCTAGTATAAAATCATTCCTTCATCAAGCCCAAGAAAATTTCTTGGAAGAGATTCAAGAAGGAAAACATAGATATATAAAAGGGATCCCTAGAGAATGATGACACCCCACGATCGTTTTATCACAAAAATGTTAGGTGTTTGTGAATACCTCTAATATATTAGTATTATTTATATTACCGGATGTAAACAATTAAAAAAATATCATGTTACAAGAATCTATGTGGGAAGGGAAGAGAAGTGTAAAGGAATTAGGTAAATTTATAAAGGAGGATTAAAAATAGAGTAGTATGGCTAGAAAAATATGATCAAAACACAATCTTTTTTCATAATTTTTTAAATTATAGAAAAAAGGATAAATATAATTTGGGATATGAAGAAATTATATTATAGCAAGGACAAACATTTTCAGGACATAGAGATATTGGGGTTTAATACTTTCAATGTCCTGATATAGATATCAATAGAACATAATTTAGATTGTGTATCTATAATTCTAACATATATTGGAAGATAATTTATTAAGGGTGATTGAGGATGTAAGTTGAAAAAAAACGACAACCCATGAAAATCAATGATTATGTAACTCAATTTAATTTATTGATTATGTAACTCAATTTAATTTATTTTTTCTAAAATCTTGGTTGTTATAATCAAAATAATTATTTCCAAAATGATATCAAAAAGGAAAATTGGATTGTTGGTAGGAAGAAAAATCCCCAATGAAATACGAGTAGAACAAAAAGGTATTAATGCTATGAAATAAAAAATATCTCTATCTATCTTAACAAATATAGATTCATCCCAAGCATATGATAGGTCTCGTTCGTTATATATTAAAAACAGTTACTATTACATGTGATTTTTTTCCTTCCTTTTGTGAAGAGGATAGTGGGATGTTTGACATTAAGTCATCTTTCTATGTTAATAAATAGAATAATATCTATATATTTCAATTCATAATGGAGATTGAGGCAAGGTTTCCTCTCTCCATTATGGTTTGTTGATGATATATTTTTATTCATAGAAGGCTCTTCGATGGAAAAAAATTAAAAAAATATTGGATATTTACAACACTACAACAAGAATGGAGAAAGGATTTAAATACATAAATTCCATAATTTTTTATAATATTGGACGGAGATATATGGAAATAGGTCCATATATTTCCTTTCAAATACGTTAATTTGAATGATGGTTTCAAATACTTGGGGTTTCTATTCAATTCTTATGGTCATGGAAATGAGAACATGAATAAGTGATAAAAGGTATTGAAAATTGAATAAACAATTGACCTACAATAGATGGATATTCATTGGATTAAGGTTGAATTTGTTCAAGTCAATCCGAAAGGCTATTTTACTTGTTTAACACACTTTGGTCTACATTCCAAAAAATATTCTAGAAAGAATTAGATTGAAGCTCTTCAAGTTTATATCCATTGAGGAAAAAAAAGGAAATATATCGATTAATGGGAAGGAAATATCCAAGCCAAAAGACAAAATGTAGGTGGCCACTAAATAAAATACACTTATTATGGAAATATTATTGGCAACAAAAAGCTTCTAGATGGTTATCTCATGTGGAATTTCATCGAAATATATTATAGTTCATAAATACATAATCCTAGGGAGAATAAAACACTTTATTAGAACTTGGAGGAAGACCATAAAATGAGTACATTGATTTCAAGGCTAGAGTAAAATCATATCCTTTGACTAGAAGGTGAATGGTTTGACTAGAAGGTGAATGGTATGGAAGGTAGGGGTTGGTGAGCATGTGAGGCTTGGAATACATTCTAGAATGGATATTGGGAGAAATTGCATCGAACGAAGGCATTCATGTCCTTAATCAAATATAAGATAAGGGGAATACATATATAGAGACATCAAGGGTGGATGAATGCAAGCGAGTTAGACATAGATAATGAATATGTAGCAATATAAAATAATTATATATATATTTCACAAAAATCAAGTTAGAATAAATTAGTAAGACTAAATAGTTTGGTAAATAAATCAAACATTTGGTTATTATTTAATGAATAACTTTGGTTATTATTTAATGATTTTTTTTTTAAATAAATAAATACATAAAACATTGATAAAACACATGTTTATATAGTTAGATAGATAAATACAAAACAAAATGTTTTAACAAAAAAAAACCAAAATGAGCATAAATAGGAGAAAAACAAATTAATATAAATAAAAATATCTAAATTGAAAATTGAAAGAAAATATTTAAAAATTTTAAAATACAAATTTAAAAGAAAAAAATAAAATAAAAAACATTTTAAAATATGGGGGAGGATGGGGGTGTAGGTGCTACTTATTTCTAGAAGGAATTTTTGGTTCAAGGATTGATTTTAAGTTTTTAACATGGAATAGTACCAATTTTCAAGGTCATGATTTCAATGAAGATGTAACTCTTTCCACACATCTCACCCACTCCCTTCCTGCTAAAAAAGAGGAAGAGTTGATCGTGGGAGTGTCAATTTTCAATTTTGGGGTTGATTTAATTATTTTTTCCGTATATTTATAGGTGATGGCTACAAAATTATGTAATTTTAACCTCTAAAAAAAGGGTTCTCCTAGTAACACCACTTCTTAAAATGAATATAAAAACATCCACTAAATGTGACCTAAAAGAAAGAACCTTGGAGATTTCTCATCCAATCAATAACTAAGATTGTTGTAACTACAGGTTCTTTTCATGCCAAATGAGCCCCATAAATGACATTTAGGCCAAATGTCCATAGTATTTTCATCCCTTGACTAAAGAAATATTTATACAAGACCTAAGTCATTTCCATAATAAGATCCTTACTTTCTCCCAAACCATGTTTATAACCTAAAGACCATATCTAGTTGGTAAAACCTACTCATGGATTCAATATCCGACTTGGATGCTAATGAAACTCAACCATTTCCCATTGAATGATTCATGGTATGATCCAAATATATCTTCTCATTGAAGGAATGTGTTGAGGTTTATTCATGGAACTCATATTCCTCTAGTAGGCTAGACATATTGTACAAGGGTCTCATGTGGTTGTTGAAGAGTATGGTCAACATTACAATTGTAAAATTTTCATGGTTAGGAAGTGTTGTTATGGTTATTAACCCAAAAAAAACATCAGTTTGGGAATAACTCCTAGTCATATCCTCATGTGACCTTGGATAGACATCTAGACACATTATGTTCACACAATTAACCTATCTATGACTATCATAGAACCTTTGGAAGTGAATATTAACCAAGATAGGTTAGATGTGGATTTTCTAGGTCTTGTCCATGGAACTTGATACTAAGAATAAATGTTTAGGTCTAAAGGGTATTTTTCCACTCTCTTGACTATGCTCACACACGTGAAATCCATTTTTCATGAACGATACCTAATAATGATGGCCATATTCAACTTGAATACCAAGGACTACCTATAGAGGGTTATTCCATGGGTTTTAAGTGTTTTTCATGTTGTTCGAGATCAAAAAAATTTAGTAGGTGATAACCAATGATGTTGCAAATAAAATCATAAAAATGGTAAAAACTTAAACAAACAAAAAAAGAAAAAGAAAAAGAAAAAATACATAAAACAATAGTAAAATACATGTTTATATAGTTAGATGCATAAATACAAAACAACATTTTTTAACAAAAATAACCAAAATGAGCAAAAAGAGGAGAAAAAAATCATTAAGATAAATAAAAATATCTAAATTGAAAATTGAAAGAAAATATTTTAAAAATATAAAATACAAATTTAAAAGAAAATAAAGAAAATAAAAAACATTTTAAAAAATGGGGGAGGATAGGGGTGTGGGGGTGCTACTTATTGCTAGAAGTAATTTTTGGTTCAAGGATTGATTTTAAGTTTTCAACATGGAATAGTACCAATTTTCAAGGTCATGATTTCAATCAAGCTGAAATTCTTTCCACACATATCCCTCACTCCCTTCCTGCTAAAAGAGAGGAAGAGATGACCGTGGGAGTGTCAATTTTCAATTTTGGGGTTGATTTAATATTTTTGTTCGTATATTTATAGATGATGGTTGCACAATTATGTAATTTTAACCTCTAAAAAAAGGGTTCTCCCAGTAGCACCACTTCTTAAAATGAAGACAAAAACACCCACTAAATGTGACCTAAAAAAAGAACCTTCGAGGTTTTTCATCTAATCAATAATAAAATTCTTGTAATTGTAGGTTCTTTTCATGGCAGTTAAGCCCTATGAATGACATTTAGGCCAAACGTCAAAAGTATTTTCATCCCTTGACTATAAAGCAAGATTTATACAAGACCTAAGTTATTTCCATCATAAGACCCCTATTTCCTCCCAAACCATATTTATAACTTGAAGACCATTTCTAGTTGGTAAAACCTACTCATGGATTCAATATCCCACTTGGATGCTAAAGAACCTCGACCATTTCCCATTGAATGATTCATGGTATGAGCCAAATATATATTCTCATTGAAGAAATGTGTTGAGGTTTGTTCATGGAACCCATATTCCTCTAGATGGCTAGATATATTGTACAACGGTCTCATGTGGTTGTTCAAGAATATGCTGAACATTATAGTTGTATAATTTTCATGGTTAAGAGGTGTTGTTGTGGTTATTAACCCCAAAAAACATCATTTAGAGAATAAGTCTTAGTCATATCCTCCTGTGACCTTGGATAGACCTCTAGACACATTATGTTCACACAATTAACCTATATATGACTATCATAGAACTTTTGGAGGTGAATATTAACCAAGAGAGGTTAGATGTGGAGTTTCTAGGACTTGTCCACGGAACTCGATAATAAGAATAAATTTTTAGGTCTAAAGGATATTTTCCCACTCCGTTAACTATGGTCAAACATGTGAAACCCATTTTTCATCAACAATACCTAATAATGATGGCCATATTCAACTTAAATACCAACGTCTCCTTATAGAGCGTTATGTCATGGATTTTAGGTGTTCTTCATGTTTTTCGAGATAAAAAAACTTTAGTAGGTCATAAGTCCATTATGTCCCCCCTAACCCTATTTATTCGTAGCGACTTGATCGAGTATGTTTTCAAGGCTCTTAAAGTTAATAATATTCAATAAGATCATAAGGACCTAATTTTTAGTATTTGATGATGGTTGAGGCCCTATAAACTATCCATGCTCTGGTGTGGTGGTATAAGGAAATGTTCATGGTACTTGAGCCATGAAATATACACTTATGTCTTAGGGATGTTTTTTCCCTCCTGCAACCAATGAAAAGAGAATGAGTATGTTTTTTTTATACTAGAACTATGGTCAAATCCTTGAGACCCATCCATTATGTGTGAAACATATTAATGGTATCCATATTCAACTCTTATGGAAAATGCCCCCAAGTTAGCACTCATTTTGTTGTGTCTACGTTTTATTTATCATTCGTGATAATATGAAGGTTCAGTTAAGGACCAAAAAACCTATTTATCCCCTTAACCATATGTCATGTTCTATAGTCATTTCAATTGTAGAAAACCTACCCATCACACCTGTATGACATTTGAAGGCCTACAAACAACCCTTAGAAATGACTAATGTATTGGTGCAAGGACTCATTCAAGGCTCTTAAGCTTGAGAATATTCAAAATTATCCCAAGGCACTTGTTTTCCTTCATTGACAATGATCAAGGCCCTAGAAACCATCCTCATTTAGGAAAATTTCCAAACGGCATTCATATCCACCCCTGAATACAAATACGACATAGATAGGGTTTGTATTATGGTTTTGTATCTGTTTTTCATTGAAATTGAACCTAAGAAGTGTTGTCTAGGGCCTATTTTCAAAGTATTTTCCTTCCCTGCCCATAAAAATAGATCAATAGAAGATATTGATTTTGGGTTTAAGCCCCTTGTTTCCCCCCTGAACTATGTTTAGATCTAAAACAAGCATTCCAGTGAACATAAATATTTATGTCTTATCTATCCAAGATAGATTTATGATTTCAGAGGTACCATCTAGAGATACCATCCAAGGGTGTTGTGTGGTCATTTGGGGATGTGATCATTATGGTTAGCTGGAATCATTCATGGTGATTTATCCTAGCAAGTATAATTTAGGTAACAATACCTATTATTATCCTATTTTCACATTTTATAAACCTCTAGACACATTCCTAGTGCACAACTAAGATTGTAAT
>SNQJ01S0005758.1:176841-190950 GCA_010110895.2 Picea sitchensis
AACATTATAGTTGTATAATTTTCATGGTTAAGAGGTGTTGTTGTGGTTATTAACCCCAAAAAACATCATTTAGAGAATAAGTCTTAGTCATATCCTCCTGTGACCTTGGATAGACCTCTAGACACATTATGTTCACACAATTAACCTATATATGACTATCATAGAACTTTTGGAGGTGAATATTAACCAAGAGAGGTTAGATGTGGAGTTTCTAGGACTTGTCCACGGAACTCGATAATAAGAATAAATTTTTAGGTCTAAAGGATATTTTCCCACTCCGTTAACTATGGTCAAACATGTGAAACCCATTTTTCATCAACAATACCTAATAATGATGGCCATATTCAACTTAAATACCAACGTCTCCTTATAGAGCGTTATGTCATGGATTTTAGGTGTTCTTCATGTTTTTCGAGATAAAAAAACTTTAGTAGGTCATAAGTCCATTATGTCCCCCCTAACCCTATTTATTCGTAGCGACTTGATCGAGTATGTTTTCAAGGCTCTTAAAGTTAATAATATTCAATAAGATCATAAGGACCTAATTTTTAGTATTTGATGATGGTTGAGGCCCTATAAACTATCCATGCTCTGGTGTGGTGGTATAAGGAAATGTTCATGGTACTTGAGCCATGAAATATACACTTATGTCTTAGGGATGTTTTTTCCCTCCTGCAACCAATGAAAAGAGAATGAGTATGTTTTTTTTATACTAGAACTATGGTCAAATCCTTGAGACCCATCCATTATGTGTGAAACATATTAATGGTATCCATATTCAACTCTTATGGAAAATGCCCCCAAGTTAGCACTCATTTTGTTGTGTCTACGTTTTATTTATCATTCGTGATAATATGAAGGTTCAGTTAAGGACCAAAAAACCTATTTATCCCCTTAACCATATGTCATGTTCTATAGTCATTTCAATTGTAGAAAACCTACCCATCACACCTGTATGACATTTGAAGGCCTACAAACAACCCTTAGAAATGACTAATGTATTGGTGCAAGGACTCATTCAAGGCTCTTAAGCTTGAGAATATTCAAAATTATCCCAAGGCACTTGTTTTCCTTCATTGACAATGATCAAGGCCCTAGAAACCATCCTCATTTAGGAAAATTTCCAAACGGCATTCATATCCACCCCTGAATACAAATACGACATAGATAGGGTTTGTATTATGGTTTTGTATCTGTTTTTCATTGAAATTGAACCTAAGAAGTGTTGTCTAGGGCCTATTTTCAAAGTATTTTCCTTCCCTGCCCATAAAAATAGATCAATAGAAGATATTGATTTTGGGTTTAAGCCCCTTGTTTCCCCCCTGAACTATGTTTAGATCTAAAACAAGCATTCCAGTGAACATAAATATTTATGTCTTATCTATCCAAGATAGATTTATGATTTCAGAGGTACCATCTAGAGATACCATCCAAGGGTGTTGTGTGGTCATTTGGGGATGTGATCATTATGGTTAGCTGGAATCATTCATGGTGATTTATCCTAGCAAGTATAATTTAGGTAACAATACCTATTATTATCCTATTTTCACATTTTATAAACCTCTAGACACATTCCTAGTGCACAACTAAGATTGTAATGGTACCCATAGAAACCTTGGAGGCCATTTCTAACCAAGATGGTTTACATGTGGAGATTCAAGAAATTTTTAATATATCTTGAGTCGAAGAATTAATGTTTAGATATAAATGATCTTATTTCCTTCCATTGACTATGGTAACAAACCTAAAACCCATCCATGATTCCCAAGACCTAGTAACAATGCCCATATTCAACTCAAATCTCAACATATTCCTAGAGAGGAATCCTATCATGGGTTCTAGGTGTTGTTCATAGTTATTGAGATTCAAAATATTCAATAGGAATTAAGGTTATTTTGTCCTTCCTCACCATATTTATGCATCAACACTTATTCTATTACTTGTTTAAGGATATTTATCTAAAGACCATTCATAAAAATCCTAAGAAACTAGTTTCTAGTCTTTGATGATGGTTACAGTCTTACAAACCATCCATGCTTGATTGTGGTGTTATAAGGGAATGCTCATTTTGCTTGATATAGAGAATCTATGTTTAGGTCTCGAGGATGTTGTTTCCCTATTGCAGCTATGGTTAAGGCCTCAAGACCCATCCATAGAGCATGATACATCATAATGGCACCCATATTCAAATCCTAGGTCAAACATCTCTATGTGGGGGATCATTTTTCTATATATAGGGTATTTTAATGCCACTTAAGTTTTAAAAGGTTCAATTATGGATAATTCATCCATTATTTGATAGTTTTGGTGACCATCAATGCCACATTAAAAAATTTCTTGACATGTCATAGATATAACTCTATGAGCATCAAGAATGAGAAGAACAAGATGAAAATAGGCCAAAGTTACTTTGAGAAATGTAAACGTTGGTATGTTTTAATATACAAATACCTTAAAACATGTTTCTATAGATACCATACCACACAAAAGATCATTTTTATTAGGACTCATATGTACACATGTGTCATGTTTTCCACACTAAGTGTGTCTAGTAATTCTCATCCATACTACTAAGAATTTCATCAAATGAAGTTATTCATATCACCAACTATCCAAGGCCAAGTAGGCCAGAACATATTGAAAATTCTTGTTTATATGGGATGTGACCTAAGTTCATTGGAGTTTCATTATTGATCTAACAAGTTCATGAAATAGAGGGATATGAATTTCACAGGATGAATTTCACACAGTTTTTGTAAGTGGATGTAGGCTTGACGATGCTTGCTAGTCTGACTCACATTAGAAGTAAAGGTGCCATGAGAAGAAATGAGACATTGATGGAGAGGTGTGGAAACATCCCTGTCACAGCCTAATAGAACTCACGCCATGGTCTGAACTGTAGGTTCATGGTTACCTAGTTCAAAGAGTCCATGATGTTGTGAGGGAAGACTGAGACGGTCGCTCACGAATATTTCTAAGTGGTACACAATAAGGTGGAGTCCTTATTCCTTAGAATCCCTTAGTCTCTCACAAGCTCAAACGAGTGGACTGTTGACTCCAAGGGTCAAACAAACTTCCAAAACCAATCTAAGGAGAGTGACAACCTTGGAGCATGGAGGTGCGTCTTGAAGGGCACGTCATGTAATTAAAAATCAAGTCAATAAATCTCGATGGCCTAGAAAACATTGAAATTATTATAACTTGTTGGATTAAAATAATTAATTTAAACAATAAAATTTTAATTATAAATCCCAACAAAATTCTAAGACTAAATCTAAGTCTAAATTTAATTAAAGGACTAAATGAATTAATTCTCGAGTTAAAAAAATTGAGAATATAATCAAACTCTAGGGAAAATGGGAATACAATTTAAAGGTTGGATAAAATGCACATGTGTGAATGAACTAATAAAATATATTTTTAAAATAGAAATAAATAATAACTTGAAAGAATAGGTGTACATAGAATACAACCTTGAGTCAACCTACCACTTGTCTCACTAGAAGAAGACTCATAATACAACTCTAACAAATATCTAGTTAGGAGACATTCATTAAATGAAAATTTGGGGAACAAAGGGACAACTAAGAGAAAAAATAGGAACACATTGGAGAATTACTTGTGCAACTTGGGGCAACTTGGGGAGAGTGCGACAAGTGTGTGGGTGAATTATCATAATTAATTTAATCTAAAAATTTAATGACTTGTGCATGAGTACATGTGTCAGTAAATAAATTTCTATAAAACAAATGGTGTAGAAGTGAAATGGATCTCACTTATTCTTTGTAATGTTATGCTATCAAAATTTTGTGGACTTTGTTTTACTTGTGAGAGTTGGGACACCAAGCTTGTAGAAATAATGGAAGCTCTTCCTTGCAAGGCAACCCTTGGAACTATTGTTTGTTGGTTTCTTGTCTGTGCCCCCTTGCGGCTCAAGGGGCTAAACGGGAAGAGGAGTACCCCTTACATTGGCTGGGAGGAACCAGTGAGGTCTCTATGATTATGAAGCATAAGTAAGGAGCGAAAGGCCACGTTGAAGAACAAAATTTTATTTTGTCTTAAGAGTATATTAGTCTCTTAGTATGGTAAATTTTAGAGTAAAATTTCCAATCTCGTGGAAGAGCAAATGTTTAATCCAAAAATTTGAATTGTTGTGTAGTGCTATTTTATGCACCAAAATCGGAGTTATAGAATTGTTTGTTCATTGCCAATTTTTGTATAAATCGAAATTATGGAATTGATGTTAGATGCCAATTTATGTATAAATCAAAATTATGGAAACGTTTGATGGCAACCAATTTATGTTTAAATCGAAATTATGGAAAATGTTTGTTCGCTTTCAATTTTATGTACAAACGAAACTATGAAATTGATTAGTTCGCTGCAAAATTTTCTTTATGAAATCATAAATTGAATTTATTGAATGCCTACCATTACTTCACAGTTCTTGAATTAGAAGATTATATAGTCGCAGTCAGGATGAAGGAACCTCATTTGGAATTTAGTTATAGTCGTTGTCTTGTATTCTGCAATTCCTGAATCGAATTTTGTGATGGTCGCACCTTAGTTTTCATTACAACCATGGGTTTAATTTATTTTAACACTACCAATTATTTTGCAATCCCGAAATTAAATATTCGTTGGGAATTATCAATCTTTATTGCAATCGAATATTTAAATTTTGTAAACTGTTGTCGACAAATTGCATCCCGATTTGGAATTGGTTAGGGTCGCTATAATGTTAATGTACGAATACAAAATTAGTAGGTCGTATGATCTTTGTACATTGACTAAAATTCTAAATCAAATTTCGAATGGCATGTGTATAATCAATTTAGATTTGAAAGCAAGAACAATCTGTAAGATCCTTTAACCAAATGGCACTCTGAATATTGAATCTGTATTCTCTTTTAGTAGTTTCATTGTTCTTCAAACTAGAAATTTGTAGTGTTGTAAGTTATAGAACTAGCGTGAATCGTTACTCTATATTTTTGTGATTTTCTGATTTTTAAGATTGTGGTATCGTTGTAATATCTATTTTCATTCTCAGAACTCGCTCGATTTTCCACCGTGTCATGGTTAACTTGGTATTACTCTTCTTTCATTCAGGAGTACAAATGATTTGCATTAGAATGTTTCCCCTAAAATATATATATAATGTAAGTTCACACAGAATAAAAATAAAATTCCACATTAATTACCAGAAACATGACAAGAGGCAGGAAACAGATTCAAACTGATTGGCCGCTTTCTCAGACGATGATGTTTTGCTCGTATCTGGTGGGTTCCCTCACAATGAAAGGACCCACCATTAATATTTAAACAGAACTCCCATTAAGAAACAAAAATAAATTAAACACTTATGTATATACAAAACAAATGTTCTACTTTTAGAACTTTTTGTACACTGAAAAGGAAAAGCTAAGCCATACTTTTATAAAATATTTACATTCGGAATACTTAGAAAAAATTATTCCTTACATAGAAAAACAATTATCTTCACGCTGAATAAAAATTCTCTTGAAATGCTTATCGAACACATAGTTCGATGAGGAAACAATTAGGTATATATTAGTAACAAAACAAGTAAACCTAGTTCTCGCAGTTACACTAGGATACCTTCGGAGGTAACCATTGAGAAATTAAAACTCACAAAGGATATAGTTCAAACAAAAATCATTAAATCCCAAGTTAACGAGGCGAAACAAAGAATAAAATATAGAAAAGGAAAGAGTCTTCTATATTATCTTAACATCCAACTCAATCATAAAATACAATATTGCAAGCTATGGTCCTTGTAATGACGAAAAACCTTTTAGGAGTTACCATAGTCCATAAACGAAAGACCAACAAAGGAACTATGTGTGTGAGGACTTAAGTTTATAAAGAATTTCCAATACTTGTAAAGAAATTTGAAGGATAATCTCAAGAAAACACTCAAACATGCACGCACGCATATATATATATATATATATATATATATATATATATATATATATATATATATATATATATATATATATATATATATATATAACCCATTTTACCAAGAATACCACGACCAGTATTATCATATAAAAGAAAAATAACACCAATCTTGTTCAGAGTTCGTAAAAGAAGGAGATCATTATTTCTCCTTTTCATTTTGGTAAGTGAGAAATCGTAACGAACAATTCACCTGTGAGGGAAACCTTCTACTGACCAAACCGTAAGCAAACTCTAAACAAAATATCCGGTAATAATGGAATCTCACAAAATTTGTAAAAGTAAAATGAAAATGACCGTCCCTAAGAAAGGAAGAGTGATAGAAGAGTTGACACCTTCAAAATGTCATAGACCCCGAGCCTATCAATGTATTGAACTTTTGAAATCTGATACAAAGGTAAATGTAACCACGTGAATCTCATGGATGATTTTAGTTAAATTACCATGGGCTAATTTTCCATGGTTTTCCTAAAACGAGACTCATGTCTTTAAAAAATGAATCAACCAAAATTCTATAGGATAAAATTATTTTACCTTAAAAATCGTCAAAATTTTATAAAAACTATATAAAATCCTTATAAATTTGAATATTTTTACAAAAATATCGCCAAACATTTCTAGTTGCCATATGAATAATTAGTAAGATTCGCGAAGGTTTCTACATTTTAAAACAAATTTCCATCCTTAAAATCATCCTTGCATGTGATTTCAAGGACATGGAAGCATAATATTTGTTAATACTTTAATAGCACTGGCTATACATACTACGAAGTCTAGGAAGAGTAATGATAACCCCACTTTAACATGTTGTATTAGAGAAAGGTAATCCTCGAACCTCAATTTTCGATTAAGGAGCAGACTTTATTCTTTGTTTAAGTCTAAAGCATAGAAGTTAATTGTTTAAAGGTCACTCTTGATAGAAACACTAAGGAGGAAATAATAGTATTAATTTGATTTAATTTGCATGTTTCCACTGTATTAACCTTCGAAGAAGAGTTATATGATACTCGAATGTTAGGAAGTGAAATAAAGTAATGGTCCTAGTCAAATATGGTACTAAAGGTATTAAAAACATCATCATGTATAGAAGTGAATAGTGAAATAAGTGTTGTTGGATTTTTCTTATTTACAAAGAATTAGTGTTACTACTGTTCTTTTACTTCATTACTTTGTTACCATTAACATATATATCATGTAGTGAACAGAAGAAACATAAATAAGATACATAAAATAATACAAGATATTTATCCTCGAAAAACCCCAAATGGGGAAAAAACCCAACAAACTTTCTTAGATAGATTATGTTCACAAAGAAAGTCTAATCAGATAAACTCTAGCACAAGTGCTTTCTTAACCAAAAATACCACTCATCTACAACAACAACACCGTAAAAAGGTAGTGCATCTCCTCAAGGAGTAGCACAGAAGAGAAAGATACCAAAAGACTCAGCAATAATAAATTGTGCAACTGCACCTACTGTGTCACCTTCTCCAAAATTGTGACTTGCTTCTATGTCGCTGAGAGAGAGTGTGAAAGTGAACACATGAACCAAGATGTATACTATTTATAGTCTTCCTGTCCTTCTAGCTGGTCCAAATTCTCTTCTAGGAAGTTGTCTTTTCATTATACTTTATCAGATTCTGAGTTGAGTTCTCTTCTAGGGTATTTCAACATCTATTCAATGGATCCATTTCTTCCCGAATCTTATCTGCATCTAAGAATGGTCATCTAGGACGGAAAGATCCTCCCATAGCTACCAAAACATCAACACTCACTCTTAGTTAGGGATGCATCTTTTACGATGTCGTCGTGTGGCAGTCCACTGACTACTTTGCAATCTACTAGTAGGCACACGGCTGGTACAATTTGTTTGATAGCTCGAATCATCAGGCTTTGTCTCTGCGATCAAAAAGTAACACACACAGCTACATGCAAATGATTTGGTAATATCCATGAAAATCAACTAGTAGCACACAACTACTACAATGTCATCCAATCGATCACAATTGCTTCCAACTAGCACACAACTACAGTCTAGTGACACATAGTCACTGCAAGTGGAACACATCCACTATAGTAGCACATAACTACTTTCCGGAGTCACACAACCTCTGCCAGTGGAACACATCCACCGAAGTAGCACGCAACCATTTTCCAGAGTCACACAACCTTTGCTAGTGGAACACATCCATCGAAGTAGCACAAACCTTCTGTTTGGAGTCACACACCATCCGCCATAGACTTGTGACTATGCATGTGATGTTTCTTCTCTCTGCAGGTCGGACATTGCATTACCCCCTCAGTCACCTCACATGATTGATCCAGGGAACCCTTGGCCATAGGGTTTATCTGGCATGAGAAGAAATAACACACCTCCCTCTCAACGAGGGTGGACATTCGACTATACTCCAAGATTTTCCTCGAAGTACTCATACTTCACTCTTGACAAGGACTTAGTGAAAATGTTCATTATCTTCTCGTCTGTGGATATGTAGTGGAGCTTCACAAATCCTCTCTGCACTATGTCCCATATGTAATGATATTTTATCTCTATATGCTTAGAAGTATCATGGAATATAGGGTTCTCGATAAGATTCATGCAACTTTGATTGTCACAATGTATCAAAGCTGGCTCCAATTCTAGATCAAATATCCCGGTTAACAACTTTTAGATCCATAATTCTTCACGGATTTCCATTCTTGCTGCGATATACTCTACTTCTTATGTATTGAGTGCCATTGATGTATGTTTCCTTCTCAACCATGAGATCATGCATGATACATACTAAAACAACATCCAAAAGTACTCTTTTTATCCACTACACTCCCTTCCTAGTCAGAATATGTATATCCCTACAGCTTCACATATTCACCTGAGAAATATCTCAATCCATATCCAATCGTACCAAAAAGGTAGCTCAACATATGCTTTTTTTCCATCCAATGTACGTGTCTAGGTTCAACCATGTGTTGACTCAAGGTATTCACTGCAAACCATATGTCTGGCCTAGTGTTAACTAGGTACATCAAGGATCCAATCAATTGTCTGTATATCATTGGACACACCAAATATTAAGATTTGTCATGCAATAGATTTATATTTATCGTCATAGGTGTGTTCATGGACTTGCATTCCATCATCCCGAATTTCTTCAGGATCTCAATGGTATATTTTTCTTGGCTAAGGAATCTCATATAATCTTTGCCACACTTCCAATTCCAAGAAGTGATTCATCAAACCTAGATCCTTTATCTTGATCTCTAAAGCGATCTCCCTCTTACACTCATCAATGAGCTTCTCGTACCCTGTTAGAAATAGGCCATATACATATGGGATCAATGGGAAATCATCCCCAAGCTCATCAAATAACTGTTTGATCTAGTATGTCATGTCCTGGGTTCCTGCATAAGCTTGTACAAAGATTCCTTTAAGTTGCATACATGAGACTCCTTCTCATTTACCTTTTTGGTTTCTTTATGTACACTTCTTATGGCTATTGTAGCAAGTGTTGCATCATAATATTCTTCCTCTTACTGGGAGAATCTTCTAGCCACAAATCTCACTTCACGCTTTCATCTGTAGATCAACTTGGAAGTCACTATTGACTTCTCTTTTGGTCTTGGAACCACCTCCCACACATCATTATTCATGATGCAATGATTTTCCTCCATCGTGGCATCTTTCCATTCCTACTTCTTAGCATCTTATTCAAATACTGAAGGCTCTGAATCAATGCCACAGAGCATGAAAAACATATTTGGTTTCTAGAACTAAGGAAAAATCTATGTCCTAGTCCTTATGATTGGATGCCTCCTCTATCACTGCAACAAGGTCTATCGAGAAAAGGGAATCCTCCTAGGAGATATCAAATCTCCTAGAATCCTCTGAAGCTACGATATAGCCTCCTAATTTCCTCAAAGACGTCTCTCTCTTCTTCTAAATCAGCTGACTCTCTTTGAGCTCAATCTTTCTATGAGTGTGAATGCTCCCCTTGAATCTTGACTCCCTCTGAGTCTATATGATCTTCGGAGCCACCTACTTCCACTGCATCTATTGACTTCTTTTGATGTCTGATATCCTATGGATTATACTTAGAGGTTGCTCCTCCCTACTGGATCCGAAGGGTTGATTCCCTCTGAAATATAGCTCCTTCGGAGCTGGTACTTGTTGGGGATGCCTACATCACCATTGGTGGAGTCATCTTCTTCTATTCATAGTATGGCTTATCAATGTCATGTATCTGTATCACATTTGCATTATCCAAGTTATAATGAGAACATGCTTGTTTATTGCATCATTTCTAGGTAGGCCCTTCTCTTCCTAATGATTTGAAGAGTGGTAAAATTAACTGTACATTCATCTTTGGAGCCTTCTTCTCCTCACAGTCAATATCCATAAGAGATACTCTTATTTGTCTTCTACTTCACATGGGTATGTAAGTTTGTGTACACAGTTCTATGTCTCGAATAGAAATTGTCTAAATAATTGGCTCCTACAACAATAATCATAGCTCCTTCTTAGAGCTATCACCTGTGACCTGCCCGAAACAAGAGACAAGAACAACATTTCCATGGTAACTTCCATGGAATGGTTAGTAATCAAGAACACCTCTTATAGGATATCAATTTCATCTTGTAGATAAGTATATCATTAACAATGAGCATTTTCTTAATGGTAATCATACCGACAATATTCAGGTGTACCTAAAACTTTGATAGAAATAACAAATAATAAAGTTGTAAAGACTGTTATCCTAGGTACAATAATTTCTTAAGCAAGAAAAATGTAAAATATCAAACCTAATATGAAAACCTGGAGTTTGGTGTTGTTTTCCTACCTCAGTTTCCTTCTATCGTTCATATGAAAAACACCATTCTATAAAAGAAAAAATCTTGTTCCTTTGATGCCTTTGGGTGCTCTTCATCTTCTGTTGCATGTGCATGGTGTTTATTCTTCTCCTTTTATTTCTCATGTTTGTGAGGACATTGTGTGGAATAATGTCCCATGTTCATGAAATTTAAGCGCTGAAACTTTGACACATCCCCCTTACAATGTGGCTTCTTAGACCTCCTTGGACTGCCTTCTTCTATTTCCTTTCTCTTCTTCACTTGTGCTGCAAGTGCTTGGTTTTCCTCATCATCTACCTTTTGTTTCTTGGACATCAATCTAGATTCCTCTTGAGAGCAATTTACCCATAACTTGTCAAAATTTGGTAACTTCCTTATTGGACAAATTCCTTGGACAAATGGGTCCCAAGAGGGAGGGAAACCATTTAGCGTAGTGGATACTAGTTCAAAATATTTTACTGGATCTCTAATGGATGTTATTTGGTCCTTGATCTGTGACATCCTTGTAAATAAGTTTTCTATCATGTTTGTCTTTCTCATAGTCACATTTCTGAGTTGATGCTCTAGGGTAAGATTCTGACTTGTGTTCTTTATTTCATATAGTCTGGTTAGGGCATCAAACATTTCTTTTGCAGTATTTATTTATAATACAATGGGTATCACATGATCCTTGATTGAGTTTGTCAATATGCTCTTGGCCTTGACTTCAGTCTTCTTGAACTTTTCCTTTGCTTCTTCATCTTCGGGTTATGGAAGAATCTTCTTGACATGATCCACTCATTCATTCTCTTCTAGAATGATTTGTATTATATGCTTCTAGAATCTGAAGTTATTTTTTCCATCCAATTTATCCTCAACTCTCATAGTGGTCGATATTTTCATTGGTGGAAACCCTAGCACTGAAAAAACTCGATTTTTCAGACTTCATCAAACTTCACATTGATGGTTTCAAAGGGTGCACTAGGTTAGGGCATCGTGGTCTGTATAATAATTATTGTAATGTACCCCAAATTTCCCAAATAAAAAAAAAATTGTTTAGGGGACATTAATTTCCTTGACTTTTCAGCATTTGATTGTGACACAGAGATAATTCATTAGACACAATTTTATTCCTTTATTGTATGCATAACAAATTTATCATCATAACTATGATAAGGTCTATCCATAATCTTAACATTTTCCAAAATGATAATCATTATTTATCCTACAGACTTTCGTGTGGATACCTCAACACTTTACTATTCGTTTNATATATATATATATAATGTTTACTACATGACACTAACACATGGATACACTATCCATTCATCGTTTAACATACTAATAGTAACCACCACTTATCATCTAACATATAAAATGTTATATGGATATTATTATAACATAAGTCTTTAGTCTAAACAATATACCTATCGTTTAACACACAATTGTTACCTATTAACAATAGTTATAACATGAACTCCAACGAAATACCCATCATTTAATATATAACTTACGAATGTGCAAACCTTAACATCGTATACTAATTGTATGGCATAACTAGCATAAACCATAACTAGTAGCGTTCGTATCCCTACCTGACTAGTGACATGACTCTACAATAAATTGGTTTGAGACTCATTTTAATGGTGGCTGATAGGTCGGTCTGTAGGCATTTATCTCTGGCAATTTCATTAATGGGAGTTTTTTCATGTAACTCCTAATATTGGAACTTAGGAATCTGCACCCAATGCGGGCTCTCCATCTCTAAAGCTTCACATGGTCACAGTACTGCAGGTACCCCACAACCATTACTCCCATTGTGAGGCCTTCGTGGTCACCATTGTTCATTTCTCCCTTTTGGTTATATATTCACAAAAACTACCTCGGCATTGCATACGAACCGACCTCTGTGCTATAAGAAACATTTTTCCTACTCTTTATATTGTCAGTGACATGGAAAAGATTCGGCCCTCGTGACAAAGGAAAGAGGTGAATGCTCATCAGGCTCTTCTTGGTGCAATGTAAGTAAATATTTTGTTGCTTCATCTCTCTGTATCTTGTGAAAGATTCTTTGTTTGGTGGAATGAAGAAAAGAAGATAGGTTTCTAGAACAAACTCTTTGTTTCTTTCTTAATTTGAGGGTTTATAATGTGTTACCATCATGCCTCTATGTACGTTTTTCTCTCGGGTTTCCATTGGATTTACAGTTTTGGGACTGGATGTTAAAGTATTTCCTGGTTAGTTGTTTCTCTTCTAGTCTATATTGGTCAGGGTTCATTCATGGTCAAAATCATTTTAATAGTTAAACTATCAGTGTTACTTTCACGTTTCTTATATCCATTGTTGTGCCATTGTTAACCCTCACCATTTACATGTATATACATTCATTTATTCTTTGAGGGAAATCCTATAATCTATGCTCTATGTAGAACATGTTAACAATGTATAATTTGTAAAATAGGGGTTGTGTAATTATTCTAGCACTCTATGGACTTTGTAACTGATACTCTACGTAAGGATATAAGTACAGTTTTAATCCTTTGTATATTTACAATCTGTGTGTTCACAATACCACTTTATGAAAATCGTATTTTATACTCTGCGTAAATATATCTATACAGTTTTAATCCTTTGTAGATTTACGCTCTGTGTGTTTACATTACCACTCTGTGGAACTCGTATTTTATGCTCTGCACAAATAAACACATACGGAATTAATCTTCTATGGAATTTGGAAATACACTCTATGTATTTATGTGGCAAAATAACTCTTCTATGGGGCTCTTCGTAATTTGCACATTGTGTACATGGGAAAAGATAACCCTCTCTTCGTAAAATTACACACTGTGTTTTATACAGTGAATACGTATTGGGGAAACATTAACCCTATGTTTCGTAAATTTCACTATGTGTTTTATATAGCATATATATATATATATATATATATATATATATAGAAACATGGACCCTCTGTTCATAATTTGTAATTGACATCATGAATAGTAAAATTAGTAGGTCATTAATCGTTCAAAAAATAGTACACTGCCTATATCCTTTGGATTACAAATAATTTTCCTCTATGGATTTTCCCACGGCCACTTAACTCTCGTTGGTTAGAGTTGAATATTTTACAAAAGGGTCGACCTCTCATCAGTTCGATCCTCGTTTTACATAGTCACGATTTGAAACTATGTAAGGGGTTCTTTCTATAATGTTATTTAATTTGGTTTACTTATTGTGAACAATAAACATGGATTTGATATCTATTAAAATGTGCTTCCCGTTGAGTAAATCTAT
>SNQJ01S0005759.1:4442-16419 GCA_010110895.2 Picea sitchensis
GTGTTTATGCTTGCGACAAATGCATCCCATGTCTTGGGAAGACCATTGAGTACTATGTTTACCAATTCCTTCTCTGAAATGATCTCTTCAATAGCTTGTAGTTTATCTCTTAACTGGGAGATCCTCACAAAGTATGATGTTATGCTATCATCATCATTCATCTTCATGTCACAGAGTTCATTCTTCAGACTCATTACTTGTCCAATGTTTCTGACTGAGAAGAGGTTTGTTACATCATCGTACATCTTCTTCAATAAGTCAAGATGGGAGATGTAGGGTATAAAGTGGTATTTTATAGAGTCCACTATGATACTCATGGAATTAATGTCATCGTCTTTGAACTTTTCCATAACTGCAACATTCTGCAGTTCTTTCTCTTTTCCTTATTCAAACTATGGTTTCACGATCTTTCCTTTCATGGTATATAACACTTTATTCTTGGCAAGGATGAGTTCAATCCTTTTCTTCCACACTCTGATGTTAGAAGCTCCATCTAACTTGTTTTCTAACTTCATAGAGTAAGTCATGGTTGCTTTGACTTGGTTAATCCTAGATTTGATCACAAAATCAAACTTGACGTCTTGGCTTGTTGAGAGTATCAGGAGATGCACTAGGCTAGTGTACACTGATCTATATGGAGATTAGGTCAATCCCTTCACTTAAGGTGCCTCAACGAGAGGATTAGGGTTTCAACAACTACACCTGCTAGTAACCCTAGTGGCAGTGCTTTGGTGACTGCTCCTGCTAGAAACCCTAGCGAAAGTTCTTCAACGAGCTCAATATCCTTATGGCTATGTTTCCTTCCAGCGGTTAGACTGAATGAAGGAGGTGTGGGCCCATAAACTGTTTGAATATGAATGGTTGTGTTGATTTTACCATTGACAATATCACTATTGTCACCCAACCATAGGTCGAAGCCACCCTCTGAGCACCTTAACCTTGACTGAGAATCATTCCGGAAGCAAAGCCTAGGATAGATAGCCAAACAAAGGGTAGCGCACCTTTCCCCAAGGATACCGCATCAAACAAGAGCTGATCAGATAGTCCAAACCTTAACTAAGAGATAGTCTAAGCCAAACGTGATCTGCTAGCTGTAGTAGCTGCAATGGAAACTCTCCTCCAAACCTATGCACAAAACTAGGAACTGCAGTGCACACAAGTTCTACTCTGCAATTCTAAGACTGCCTGCCAGAATGAAGACTAGCCTCCTATATTTATAGTAATTTTGGCTAATTGTGTAGGCCGACTTCTCATTCTAGGTATCTGTCTGTTTAGTATATATTATTTCTTCTGGACAAATTATTCTCTTGGAGGCTAATAACCTAATACAAGTTATCTTTTTGAGCCGACATGTCTTCTAGGGTTATTAGCCAACTCATTTGGGTTTCTTATTGCTTCCCGGAATATTCTATTCTCGTCAGGTTTACACATGGAGGTAAATACCTCCCGCAGCTACCATAATATCAATAGACTCCACTGATGACGAAGCCAACTATGAATTCTCAATGGGATTAGGGAAACTACAAGCCTTTAGACATGAGAAAGATCCTGGGATACCCTTGACAAATACCCCTTGAATACAATTTTTTTTTCCCTATATTCACTGGTGGTGATAGGGAGAGAGCCGACTATCACATGAGAAACTTATGGGATTTCTTTCTATCCCACCCTATCGTTGATGATGTTGAATACTTGGTCATGGAAATTTTCTCTTCCAGTCTTGATTGCAACTCTAGGGAGTGGTATGAAAACCTCCCCGATGCCAGCATCACAACTATGCAACAATTTGAAGAAACCTTTCTCAGAATATGGGGTATTCAGTTAGAAGACATCCCATTTCTACTAAAAAGACTCAAGCATATAAAACAAACTGATGATGAAACTGTCAGGGAATTTCAATATAGGTTTGAGGATACACTGTATCAAATTCCTGAAAGACATCATCCTAAAGAAAATTACCTCATGTACCTCTTTACCAATGCACTCTTGGTGCATTTATGGTTTCCCCTAGGTAAAAATAGGCCAAAAACATTGTACGAAGCTTATAACATGGCCATGCAAATCGAGGAAAATATATTTTGGTCCAAAGGAGAACACATCTTCTCTCTAGAAACTAAAATCAATGATCCTGAAGGTACCCCAGTCAATCTCAGTTTGGAAATATTAGTTCCCCTCGAAACCTTTACTACTAATATGAGTTTGCCAAATATTTAAGGGTTGTACCTTACCTCATGGGAAGAAGGGGCTAAAGGCCCAAAGGGTAAAAGCAACTGGAAAAATATAGAATCCAAAGAATGAAACCTCGAGATGTTTTTCCCACGGATCCCCGAGAAAGCAGTAAAAAGCTTCTTAGCAAGAAACAAAGGGACCCATAAAAAATGATAAAACAAGACCTAGTTGGAGGATAGGGGGTCTCATCATGAGCCATCCTATTAGGTCCATGGGCATGTAGCGGTATGACACTACCAGTAGTTGGTCACCATGCCAAGGTAGTTCCTCTTAGTGGCATAGCGAAGAGAAAGGGGGTCTCATCACGAGCCATCCTTTTCATTTCTGTGAAATTCTTGTGGGTAACATTTCCACCTATAGTCACCATGCCAGGGCAGTGTCCCCTGACTAGCTTCTTGAAGAAAAATAAATAAGAATAAAGATAAAAGGAATGAATGGGCTTCGAAACATTTGCATCCATGAAAGGTGCAACTCACCTTCTACAAAGGCACCTGCAGGTAAGTCATGCATTTCCCTGCTATCATTGCACCCCTTGTCAAGACATCCCTTACCACCTCATCCACTCACATGGCTTGGATTTGATTTCTCTCAGAAACACCCCATATCCAGTGAGAATTAGCCCAATAGGATGCCCTGTCACTTCCTCCAAACTTGGCTTGCAGATTAGTATAATGTCTTTGAGCACTTAACTGGGTAAAAGGGGTTTTATGCACATGTTTAATAATATTGATGATTAGATGTGATTTACATTGCTATGATCCCTATGACTTATGAGACCATGGAGGGAATATTTGTTGATGTGGAGGACCATACCCGATGAATAGGTACCCATATGGATAGGTACACATGGGGAGATGATTAGTTCAGACCTCCATGGGGCTGAAAGGCCACCAGATGGATGTTGAGACCCCAACAGGAGGCAGAGACAGATGAGAGGGTTTTCACCAGAGAAGAAGAGGAAGTTCCACTAGGCAGCTTAGGAGGCATGTACCGAGGGGAGTTGTGTGCTCTCCACCAGGATGTTGGCCTTGGAAGGCCCATGAAGTCACCCATGACACTCATGATGTCATCCAGTGCTAGTGGAGGTTTCGGGAGGCAGTTGTGGCAATTGTGGCACATGTGGAAGCTTCTGGAGGCCCAAGGGGGCCTAACATTTTGCTCCAGGAGGCCAACATTTCCATAGAAGGGTATAAAGTCAACCTAAAAGGGAATGTCTTCTTCATCTTTTCTTGATTTAGGGTTTGATTTTGACATTTAATGTAAAAACAATATTATTATGTATTTTTGGCCTTGTCGACCTTTTGTTACCAAAATTTAAATTAAGGTCATTGGTATGGTATAAGTAAGAGAGCTAAAACTCTCTTTTATTTATCATCTTTCACTCACACTTGTGTGAGGTCTGAAATTTGCACCCTCTTTTAGGGTTTTGGCTGAAATTACTAGTGCACACTTGTTGAAGGAGGCTTATTTTGGCTATTTTTGGTATTTTCTTGGTGGAAGGTTTACAACTAGGTTTTGGCATTGATGATACTTGGTGAATGTACGCGAATTTCTGCAATCCTTCCATTACTTGAATGGTTATAGTATTTTACTTGCATTTTGTTAATGAAATTTGCTGGAATAAACCCTAGGAAATAAGCACATGTTGGTGTCCTTATTTTAATTCCCTGCTAAGATTTTGCAAAGGATTTTTTACCTATTGAAGAAATTGCTAGGGCCTTTCCATTGCAACACCCTACCGTTTCTCTTCAATCCTAGACGTTTTTATCTTGTCATTGATCTAAAGAAGGAGGAAAACGCACTAAGGCCTAGGGTTACTACACCTTAGTGAGCCATTTCCCCCTAGGGTTTGATGGTTGAAGCCTTGGCTCAACAACACTTCACCATCGAATTCTCTTGTCTTTATCCCTTTCATTATCATATTGCTTCTTCAACTCTTTCTAATACCTTTGACTCCATTTTCCCTATGATTTCACTAGTCTAAGACCTTTTACTTGAGCGTTTTTTGATCATAACCTCCAAAATCTTTGAACAACCATTAATACCTTCTAACCCTAACCTATTAACCCTATTTAATCCTTTTATAATCAATTGAGAGATTGGATAAATGCGTAGTGTTCTTTGCTTCTGATGAATGTTGGTATTTTCACATTGATGATAAATCATCCTTGCTCATTGTGAAGCTTCTTCTTAAGAATTTATTGTGAAGTGACATATTGTGATTATTGCTATTGTACATCATTGATTTTCTTCATCAATATTATAAGTCAATTTATTTATATCAAAAATTCGTTGATTATATGAAGTACTAACCAACAAGTGATCTTGCAAATATATAGTTTCTTGTTGCTTTGTTCCGGGCAGGTACATTTCTGATTATCATTATCTTTATTGGATGTTTAGCCGGACTTTCTGATCGGTGGTGACTTCTGAGGGGGAAAATTTTACTTAGCTTTAAACCTTTTCCTTCTCAAAACCCCATGTCACCGGGGACGTCTCCCCTAGGCCTACCACCCTAAATAGAAAGAGATACCCTATTGAGGTGACAGTGATAGGGTAGTCTCTTGTTGCATTAGTTTTTCTTCTTTACCTTTCCTTTATCCTTCAAAGTACAAATTGTGTGATAACAAGCACCATACTTACATGTGCAGGAAACATAATACATAATAACAACAATTCCTTATATGCGGCAACATACAAGAATTAAACCATATCATACATAGATAAATAAGCACACAATAAACAATACAAGCTCATAAATAACACTTATATTTTATGAAAGTCGCCAACAATGTGCAGAACTCAGAAGTTCCTCCCAACCATAGACTATGTTTCTCATAATATTTCAACAATAGGTCACCCCTGAGCTGGGGATTAACTCCACCAGGACAAAAGGTTCCTAGTGACAGGCTAATGTCTGATTCCCAACATAATTGCTCAATCCAAGTTGTCTACTGCTGCAACTAGCCTACAATCCCGCATTCCCCATGTACCTGTCACACCTAAGGAAGTGTGCCCCTTCTCTGCCCAATAGTGTAATGTCCCCATTTTTGGATTCCCTTATGTTACAGTTTGGGATGCGTCCCAGAGTAACCAATTGGGAGTGATAGTGAATTCAGGCAGTTTTGAGGAGTTGTGTGGGGCCTGTTATCGTGTAGTTTGTAGCAAGGATAAAGGCTAGAGATTGAAGAGTCAAACTAGAATAATTGGAACCAATCCCACCCAATGTCACCTCAATGGGATGGTTCTTTCTGTTTAGGGTGGTAATTCCCAGGGAAGACATCCCCGGTGACTTGGGGTTTTGAGAAGGCAAAGTATTATAAGATAAATATATGTTTCCCCCCTCATAAGTCACCACCGAGCAGATAGTCCGGCTAACAACCAATAATAGAGTATAACCAAATAAAAAGAGATGCACCTGCCTGAGACAAAGAAACAAGAAAACTGATATATATGGAAGATGCTCACTTGGTTAGTACTTTATGTAAATCAATGACTATCTGATACACATATAAGCAATTTGATAATAAATATTGATGAAGTCAATGTTTATAAAATAGCAATGATAAATATGTCACTTCTTCAATAAATGTTTAAACGATGTGTCATTCAATGTAACAAATCAGTACTTCGTTAGATTAATGCCTCTAACCACCATTCAATTGCTTATAAAGAAAACGTTAGCTGCACCATTGATATTATAGCTAAGCATGATGGCAACAATAGATTAGTTGGGTTAGTTTCTAAGCTAGGGTTAGTAGTTATGGTTTGATTCAAGGTTTTCAATGTTGTTGTGATCAAGTTCACTTCAAATAAGAGCTCTTTAGATCAGTGCCTTAGGGTTAATGGAGTCAAAAGTGAAGGACACAAGAGATAAAGGATCAACAAATAGTATAGCTAAGGACTAGAAGGAGAAGTTTTGAGGTGTTGCTAAAGCAAGGCCTCAAAATCAAAACCCTAGGGGAGAGAGGATCACCTTGGTGTAGGGGAACAAGGCCTCGATGCTCTCTCCTCCTTTCTTAACTTAATGGCAATGATGACTAGCTGAGAAAATAGCATAGAACCAAGACAAGAGGGTTTGGAAGGCAACGTGTTGCTACAACAAGGCTTCACCGACAAACCATAGGGGAAAAACGACTCTCAAAGTGTAGGGGAACTAGGATTTGAGACATCTTGTCCTTCTTAGCTCAAAAAAAGAAATGACTAGCAAAATGAAGAGAAAATAAGAGTGTAGCTATGAATATGATCTCTCCTCTTCAAACAATGGCTGAAAAATATCTTAATGGGGACTTGAGACAAGGACCAATGATGTGTGCTTGTCACCTAGGGTTTATTCAACAAATTTATAATACCATATGCAAGAAATAAAAATACAACCATTCAACCAAGAGTTTTGCAGAAATTCACTTACATATCACCAAGAAAAGAATAACAAACCCTAGTTTTAACACCTTCCATCAAGAGAAATGCCAAAATATGCCAAGAAAGTCTTCCATCAACAAGTGTGCATCACAATTTCATCCAAATAACCCAAGTCTGGTGCAAATTTCAGACCTCACTAATGAGTGAGTCAGAGATCATGAAAAAATGAAGGTGAAAATCCTTCATTTATACAATACCATGACCTAATTTTACATTTTAGGTCATGAAAAGGCCGACAAGGACAAAATACTAAAATCATATTATTTTACATTAAATGTTCAAAATTAAACCCTAATCAAGCTAAAGAGAGACGTCAAACCCCTCCAAGGGAGACGTTATCCCCTTCTAGGGAAAATGGAGCATCTTGGAGCAAAACGTTAGCCCTCCTTGGGCTTCTCCAACCTGCCACACATGCCAACATTGCCAAGTCTGTCTCCCAAGACATCCATAAGGCTGGATGACATCATGATCATCATGGGTGACGTCCTAGGCCTTCCAAAGCCAACGTTCCTCTGTAAAGGGCCAACCCCCCTAGTTCAAGCTCTGCCACAATGCCTCTAATGGAACGTCCTCCTCTTCTCTGGTGCAAAGCCCCTGATCCACCTTTGTCCTGTCTCTGGCCCCTGATGGGGTCTCAACATCCATCTGATGGGCTCTTCAGCCCCATGGAGGTCCGAACTGATCATCTCCCCATGTGTACCAGTCCAAATGGTACCTGTCCATCGGGCATGATCCTGCACATCAACAACTACGCCCTCCATGGGGTCATCAGTCACAGGGATCATAGAAATTTCAATCACATATCATCATCAATATTATTAAACACGTGCATAAAATCCCTAATACATCAGTCAAAATCTCAAAGACATTACACGAGCCTGCAATACAAGTTTGGAGAAAAAGACATGGTGTCCTATTGGGCTAGTGTCCACTGGAAGAGGAAAGTTTCTGGAAGAGATCTCATCCAAGCCATGTAAGTGGGTGATGTGGTCAAGGGATGTCCAGGCAAGTGGGTGCAATGGGGGTAGAGGATGCAAAGATTTACCTGTGGGTGCCTTTGTAGAAGGCAAGTTGTACCTGTCCTAGATGCAATTTTTCCAAGCCCATCTATGTCATTTTATTCTTTATTCTTTTATTCTTTTATTCTTTATTTCCTTTTTTTTTGCTTTCAAGAGATAATAAGGGGACACTTCCCTGGAGTGGTGACCAGTGGTGACGACGTTACCCACAAGTAATTTCACAGAAATGAGAAGGTTGGCTCGTGATGAGACCCCCTTTCCCTTGGCCATGCAACCAAGGTTCACTACCCTGGCGTGGTAACCAGTTGGTGGTAATGTCATACTTTAGGTACCCATGGACCTAATAGGTTGGATCGTGATGAGACCCCCTATCCTCTGATCAGGTCTTGTTTTATCATTTTTCTGGGTCTCTCTTGTTTCTTCTTGAGAAGCCTTTTATTGATTTCTCGGGGATCCCTGGGTGAAGCATCTCGAGGTTTATTCTTAGGATTTTATATTTTACCAGCTTACTTTTACCTTCTGGGGATTTAGCCCCTTCTTCCCATGAGATAAGGTGCAATCCTGAAAATAGGTTAACCCAGTGCCTGGACAAATGAAATGGGATAGGTGAGCGGGAAACAAGATGAAAAAGTGTCATTGTGATGGGAGCGGACGATGGATTTTCAAAAATCCCCCCAATGGAAAACCAAAACCTACAGACACAGGCTTCCTAGGGCACCCTGTCAATCCCCCAGACATGGTCAAGTGGGAAAGTGTAAGGTCCAATAAGTCGTTAGAAATAAAAGGATTCAAATGCACATATTCAAGGGTTTTGATGATAAAAGTGACACATACCATGATACCTGGACTAATTACATCATGGAGCAAGAACCATCTCTGACACAGGTCCAAGCCGATGGTGATGGATGTTGTTGCTGCTGACAAGATAAAGATGTTGGAAGAAAGAAAAGGTGGGCCCTCCAGAGCCATGCTAAAGTCAATACTGCTCTCGATACTCCATGTCTAGGACCTGTGGGCCTCGAGACATGATCTCCTAGTTATCCCTAAAAGTGGGGGATAACATCTGGCTCCAACTCAGGGAAATGTTCTCACCATGGAGCACATGAGAACCTCATCATCTTTGGCATAACCTGTTGACCTGCTCGATCTCAATAGAAACATAAGTAACAAAATTGGGGTAGTAATTTGACCCCAACATACATAGAATATAAGACTGAAATAAAACAATCAATAATGTGAATGTGAAAGCAAACTAACATGTAATGCAAATGGTATAATACATAGATGAAAGAATGCCTACTTACCTGCACTTACCTGTGAAGTCAGGTTCCCCCACCTTGGTGGGTTTTGAGGAGGTTCCCACTGATCGGTAATGGGTTCTTTCTTCCTTCCAAGGTGGACAAATAGTAGGAGTCATCAACTAATTCTCTTCCAACTTTGAAAGGTCCAAGCCATGATTGAGTTCTTCCTTTGACATTGGTTGGATCTACTTTCTGGGTATCCCACATCCACACTACATCCCCTTCCTTGTATTTCCTGATATTGTATTTGGTTGTCCCTTGGATGACCCTGGTGTATTGTACAGAGGGAGGAGGGTGAGATTCTTCTGTAAACACATCTTGCTGGGACGGGCGGATCTGTACATCATCTTCTAATTTCTTTAGTATCTTCATAGTCCCAAATTCCTTTCCTTTTAACTTGTCTAGGAGTTGTTGGTATTCCTATTTCTTGGGCCATTTAATATGATCAATGTCCTCTTCTGTCTCAAAAGGCATATCTTCTAGAGAATACTTATGAAGATTCTGTATGATATCATCATGTGCCTTGTCATCTTTGTTGGAAACATTAGGTTCTTTCACATGTGTTGTAGTCATAGGTACATTTTGGAGATGACCAATAGTTCCATCCTTCAAAGGTATATTCATGTAAGTGAGATCCATCTCAAGAGTACCCCTAATTACGAGGAAAACTTCCTAGACAATAACATCCCCCCCACATCTGGGATGTCTACGACCACTACGTCCATGTGGATGATATTTTTTGGATAGTCTTTAAGGAAAACTTGGATATTCTTAATTACCCCATGTGTTGGTATAACTTTAGATTCAAATCCACACACATTCATGTAAGTTCGTGTGACTTTCAACCCTAATTGTTGCATGACTTTAAGGGACATCATGTTAGCACCTGCCCCTATATCTAACATGCAGTTGTATAGGCTCTTGTTGTTCATTATTAAAGTCATGAAGAAGGGAGGATGTTCGCCATATTGGACCCTGAAATGATTGGCTTGCAACATGATAGGAGGGTCCATGGGTCTGTTGATCGCCTCTTCAACTAGGGGGTCAACTCCATATACCATGAAGATATGCATCAACAGATGCAAACATGTCGATGACTAATTGGTTCTACAGGACATTTTTTTGCTCCAGCACAAAGTTTTGTAAGTGGGATTACCACACCCCTGCACAGGTTTATAATGTGATAGGTCTACATGGATAATGTTAGGTCAGTTTCCTTAGGACTTCTTCATTAGGAGAGTCCCTTTCACTGAGTGTTTTTTATCCTCGGGAGGTTAATGTGGCCTAACCAACCAGGTTAATCTCCCTTGAGTTTTTCACTCCCACCCAATAAGTCCTCCAAAGTGGTGAAAGTCATTCTAGTGAAGTCATTCCTAGGTATTTAGTGTTTAGGAATGTTTTAAATGACCATGTAAGACAACACGCGAAATTTCGCTGAATTCCGTCAAGTTTAGCCAAGTTTTTTTTAAGGTTCATAATTAATTAATTAATTAGTTCTGGGTATTTAATGTAAAACTCAGGTCCCAGGATATTTGATAGGGGAATTTGTACTCAAAATAAATATAATGAGACCCCCTGAACCCGTGGACCAAGTTTCAACTCAGTCGGACAAGTTTTGCTAGGCTTTTTGTCTACTTAGGAGTTTTTTCGGAAAACGACGTTTTTAATTGCCAAACCCAAAACATGGGCAAATGTAAATTTTGTAATAATGGGCCAAAAAAGGTGAAGTAAAGTGTGGTAATTAAAGAGAGGGACCCCACCATACCTTTCCTACCCATTCCTACCATTTTAAACCCACCTTTAATTATTAATTAATTTTTTATTTCACTCCCACTTTTGGATGGTACGTCCCCCCTCCCACGTATTAATTGGAAACTCAATCTTTTAATTGGGACATGGGTCCCCTCTCCCACTTGTATGCCCTTCCTCTCCTATCCACTCACACTTTGGAGTGTGGACTCCATGCTCCTCCCTCACTCAAACTTAAACCCCACGAATTCCTCCTCATCCTCACACTTTACCTCACGTAGCAATGGATACCTCACGTTTTTAGTTGGTTTTTTCTTTAATAAATGCATGGGTCCCCTTTCCACCAATCACATCACACTTAAGAGTGTGTATGTCACACCTCCTCCCTCACTCCCATGCATTCACTCAAACTCACGCTTTAATTCTTGCACAAAGTGGAAACAATACGCTTTCCTTGTGGATTAAGTGGAAACCTCATGTGTAGAGGTGGATGTGGCTTTGGATAAAATCATGGGACTCCTGCTCTTTCCAAATATACTTCTCTTGCATTTCCTTTTTACCCTCCACCTCACCTCTTTTCCATTTTCCCCTCACCCTAAAATCCTATCATCTCATTGGTGGATTTTCTCTTTGAGTTGTCTTCACCTTTGGATCTTTGACAAGTGTTGAAGATCCAAGAGGGGTCTCCTTGGCTTGTTTTTCTATTTAAGAGACCTCTCACTCCCTCATTTATCATCATTCTTCACAGTATTGTTATGCTACCAAATTCTTCCAATCCCTCTCTCTTTCTCATTACTTCCACATTGCTTCACTGGTTTTGGCTTCTTGAAGAGCTTGTAGCAACATTGATGCTACAACCTCTTCCCATTTAATAATACAGAAAATGCTTTGGAGGATTACTGTGGCATTCAAGATTAGTCTCGATTTTCCATTCATTGTGAGGTGATATCATTCTAAATCTTTATGTGTTTTGGTAAATAGTTTCTCAAGTAAATTAGTTTACTAGGCTAGGTGAGGCAATAGTGTAGTTGCCCACCTATATATTTTGTGCATGCTTATTTAATAAAAACTGTTGCCATCCTAATACACAATTGCAAACATGAGCAAAGTCCAGCTCACTTAGTGTGTCCTTGGAGGCACAATGCCTAGGTTCACAGTTCACACTGTCACCTTGACTGGAACCTCTTCCTTCTAGGCTTACTCCTAGGGAAGCCAAGGGGGGTAGACCCTAGTTACTAGATTTGATTTAACGTTTAT
>SNQJ01S0005759.1:42931-62928 GCA_010110895.2 Picea sitchensis
TTGTTTTGCATAACACCCTTTTGCAAGAATTCTTAGTTATATTGATGTTGTTGTCATCTAGAGACTTTATTCACAACATCTTGTGTACAAGGCCATAGTGTTTTACATTTTATAAAAAATAATGCTTAGATGCGACATGTCGTAGGTGCGGTGGAATGACATTACTAAGCAAGTACATCCATCTAAGCGATGAGTATGAATTGGGGAGGAAGGAGGTTGCCTTGCAAAGCTTTAAATATGTGACATATGATATTGATGGAGGACAAGAAAGAAAAAAGATACAATTGGTTACTTACCTAGTACTAGTTTGTGACTTCATGAAGGAATTCGTCGAAAAGACACGACATTATGTTCAGCATGTCCATGTGGCTTGATGGCAAGACGCACATTTTAGAATATGAAGAGATATATTTCATGTTGGTATTGTGTTATCAGTGGTTGAATTTTGCTTATAACTACACCCTTCAACCACAAAATGAGATGCAAATCCAATATTATCACTTAGAGCAGGTCAACATTATGGCACATATCACATACATGCAATGACCAGATAGTAATGAACAAAACATAGTTATATTGAAAGAGTATAACTTCTACATAAGAGATGATCGATGTCATGACTTAGCCTACGTACAACATCATTTTCAATTGTTCTACAATCACCTTAAGGAGAAGAAAATATAGATAGATCAACATTGGATTTGGTCAGATAGTTGTGCCAGCCAATTAAAAAATGATCATGTATTTCAATTGTTGTGTATGTTGAACAAAAAACTAAAGGTACCACACATTTGGAAATATTTTGAGTCTGGGCACGGGAAAGGGGAGCATGATGGAGTAGGTGCATGCATAAAAAGAGCATTACGCAAAAAATAAATGAAGTTCACTACTACTTCCCTCATTCGAGATGCAAATTCCATTGTTGAATGGAGTTCTTTAGTAATGGGAGAGGGAACAGGAACCTGTGAAGAACAATCAAACAAGAAAGGACATGTACATAGACATTTTTGGGAGGTGGTCGATGTAGATCGATCACAGTGGTATGAATGAAAAATAATCCAGGGCACTTGTGGATTCCATTTAGTTAGAACATCAGACAATGAAATAGTTGAAATATGAATGATACAACTCTCTTGCTTATGTGGTCCATGTAGTAGTAATCAATGGGATGATTGTGAATAGACAAACTGGGTTGATAGATGGGATTGTGTATCACTCTCCATTGGTTAACACATAACTATGGAATTATCCCAATTGGAGGAGGACCAATCAAGTATTTCACTAGATTATGATTGTGTCTCAGATCTCGTACTGCTAGGTTCATTGAATCCTTCTATTAAATTTTGAATAACTAGAATTAATGTTTTATGCTTTGGTCATTAAGTGGACTCACATTTTGGTACTCCATTTTTTACAAGGCACATATATGCAGTGGTTTCCCCAAGAGATAATGAATAGGGAATTGATTATTGGTTGGAATGATGCTTAGAGGGAAATCAGACCCACATGCGATTAGTAACCAACTCCAAAGGTATTTAATTTTCGACTGGGTCGATGGTGATTAAAGGAGAATATTTGACACAGGATTAAAGAACACTAAAGAAAGGTGGTTATGTATTTCAAGATTATAAACCAGGTCAAGTAGTATACAACTTTACAAACTTGGTTATTGGTACAAACCTCCAACTACAAACAATTCCAAGAAAGAACTCATCGATGGTTATTAGAAGTGATCCCTATGGTCTACATGAATGATCATCCAAGTATGTAAAATGAATAATTTTTGCTTCATTTTGAATGTTGTTAAAATATTTATAATGTTGTTAAAATATACTCTACCTTAAAATATACCCATGCCATGCCTTGCTTTTCCATGCCTTGCCTTGCCTTGTATTTCCTTTCCTTGCCTTGCCATTCATGCCTTTCCTTGCCTTGACTTGTCATTCATGCCTTGTCATGCCTTCACTTTCCATTCCATGCCTTCCCATGCCTTTCCTTTCCATGCCATGCCTTGCATTTCCTTTCCATGCATTGCCATGTCATGCCTTGCCTTGCCTTTCCTTTCCATGCATTGCCATGCCTTTCCTTGCCTTTCCATGCCATGTATTTCCATGCCATGCCTTTCCATGACATGACATGCCATGCCTTGTCATGCCTTCACTTGCCTTGCCTTTCTTTCACTTTCCTTTCCTTCCCTTTCCGTTCATGCCTTGCCTTGCTATTCATTCCTTGCCTTGCCTTGCCTTTCCATTCATGCATTGCCATACCTTCACTTGTCATGCCATACCTTCCCATGCCTTGCCTTGCCATGTCATGCCATGCCTTGCATTTCCTTGCCATGCCTTTCCATGCCTTGCCATACCTTTTATTTCCTTTCCATGCCATCCCTTGCCATGCCATGCCTTGCCATATAGTGCCTTGCCATGTCTTGCCATGCCTTCACTTGCCTTGCCTTGCCTTCCCATTCATGCCTTGCCTTTTCATTCATGCCTTGCCTCGAAAGGACATGTACATAGACATTTTTTGGAGGTGGTCGATGTAGATCGATCATAGTGGTATGAATGCAAAATAATCCAGGGCACTTGTGGATTCCATTCAGTTAGAACATCATACAATGAAATAGTTGAAATATGAACAATACAACTCTCTTGCTTATGTGGTCCATGTAGTAGTAATCAATGGGATGATTGTGAATAAAAAAACTAGGTTGATAGATGAGATTGTGTATCACTCCACATTGGTCAACGCATAACTATGGAATTATCTCAATTGGAGGAGGAAAAATCAAGTATTTCAATAGATTATGATCATGTCTCGGATCTCGTACTTTCAAGTTCGTTGAATCCTTCTATTAAATTTTGAATAACTAGAATTAATGTTTTATGCTTTGGTGATTAAGTGGAATCACATGTTGGCACTCTATTTTTTGGAGGGCATATATACGCAGTGGTTTCCCCAAGAGATAATGAATAGGGCATTGATTATTGGCTGGAATGATGCTTAGAGGGAAAGCAAACCGCATGTGATTAGTAACAGACTCCAAAGGTAATGAATTTTTGATTGGGTCAATGGTTATTAAAGGAGAATATTTGACACGTGATGAAAGAACAAGAAAGAAAGGTGGTTATGTATTTCAAGATTATAAACCAGGTCAAGTAGTATACCACTTTACAAACTTGGTTATTGGTACAAACCTCCAACTACAAACAATGCCAAGAAATAACTCATTGACGGTACAATACTTCTTTCCTTACTCTGAGCACGAGAAGTTAATGGAAACCGTCAGTATTAGAAGTGATCCCTATGGTCTACTTGAATGATCATCTAGGTATGTAAAATGAATAATTTTGTCTAATAAGGGATGATTGGATGGATTTTTTTTTTAAATGTAGAAACCTTGGCGAATATTACTAATCCTTCATATGCCAACTATAAATGTTTGGCAATATTTTTGTTAAAATATTCAAATTTATAAGGATTTTATATAGTTTTTATAAAATTTTGGCGATTTTTAAGGTAAAATAATTTTATCCTATAGAATTTGGGCGAATCATTTTTAAAATAGCGAATATTGTTTTTGGAAAAACCATGGAAAATTAGCCCATGAGCGAAATTTAGCCCCTAAAATCATCCATGTAATAAATTGTCTTCATTTTGATTGTTGTTAAAATATTTGTAATGTTGTTAAAATATACCCATGCCATGCCTTACTTTGCCATGCCTTGCCTTGTCTTTCCTTTCCTTTCCTTTTCATTCATGCCTTGCCTTGCCTTGACTTGTCATTCATGCCTTGTCATGCCTTCACTTGCCATGCCATGCCTTCCCATGCCTTTCCTTTCCATGTCATGCCTTGCATTGCCTTTCCATGTGTTATAACCCAATATTTTATAGGATCAGATGGTGATTGAGATTTCTTCCTTCAGGGATTTTTTGTGGGAAATGATATTCCATTTTGCAAATAATTTCCCAAAGGAAAAAGAGAAGAAAACTTAAACAAGGTTTTCCATTTCAAATTTTACCCTTATTTGTTTAAATTTGGCCATTTTAGCTTAGGAAAATGAAATTAAAATGCAAAAGGGAAAAAAAGCAAGTTTAGTGCTACCCAACGCATAAGTTTTATCCTAAGTTTGCAACGGATAAGACATTTTGTCGTGTAGTGGGTGACTCTCACACAGATCTAAATCAGTGGCATCCCCCTCTCCTAGATCGATGATCCTCAAAGCATTTAAGACACACCCCCCGACCCTTATTTCTTTAACGGTGGGGGAGGGGGGGGGGATCCAGGATAGTGGTTAAAGTCTTGTGATTATCTCAACGATGGTAATTATTAGCACCCAAATAAATGGCTCTCAGGAAATCTTGGACCCCCCCCCCTCAACCTTTCTTCCTTTAAAGGCGAGGGGGTCTGGAATGACAATTTTCCCACGCCAGGCTACCATGTCACTCTGGGCTTCAGAAGTTATGGGATGGCCATAATATCCAACCTTTCGAAGCGCCCAGGCTCCGAACTGTGGCATCTATTTCCATGTACCTTCTCTTGAGATCAATGGTCGAGAGTGATTGTTGGGGGTGAAGTTTCACAGGTTTTAATTTCGAAGGGTGGTCCCGCAATTTAAACTATGGTTTCCTCTCTGGAATACGTGGTGCCACCTAGTGCATTGTGGAACGAAAAGAGAGTTGCATCAAACCACTTTCTTGCACCCCCGTAAAATAGAAAATTTCTCTCCCTACTCAACACATGTCCTCCACTCGCCCTCTCTCATGTTCATACTCCTTTTCTCCCGCCTATCACCTCATCCACCTCTCTGACTACTCTCCCTACACCTCACCTCTCATATCTACTTCCCCCTCTCACCACACACCACATGTCCCCTCATTTCCAATACCACCTACACCTTATCTTACCCCTATTGCTTACACTCCGGCATCCACTCATCCCATATCCCTATTTGACACTTGTCCCCACGTCATCCTATACGTAACCACTATCCTCCTCCAAAAATTGTTTTTGACCAGCCATCTTCCGAGGAAATTTCTAGGATAAACAAGGCTAATTTTGAGAAATGAAAAGAGGTTTTTTCTCAGCACGGACCAAGGAAAAATAACCGCTTTCATTTTTTCTACAGTTGTCACGGATTGGGATAATCGAGAGAATCTTTGGGGCCTATTTTCAGGATTTATTTTCTTCCTATTTTACACATCTTTCTCAAACGTAGATCTCGGACAGATGGAGAGGAATTTCATAAAATCGAGATAATTTTTTACTCATAAAAATATGATCTACAAAAAGCTCCCCCGGATTTTACACAACTATCATATATTGTGAGATTCGAAGACCCCTTTGGACCCCATTTTTCAAAATTTCGGGGGCAAAAAGTCAAAAGGACAGAGGGCAAAGAGAAAAAATTGAAGGCACCAATCAAAAACAGATCCCATGAAGTAGCCTCAGTAGCTCAAAATTTATTATAACCTGTCTAGATTCTATGGCATAAATCTTTCTGATTTTCTATGATTGTAATAGTTAGTTTAAATTTTAATAAAATAAATCCTGATATGTTATGACAGGATGGCTTGTAAATAAACTTATAAATACTTCCCATTTTGAAGTATCAAGGGTTGGTCAATTGGGACTTGTTAGTAGGATAGGACCAATATTGTAAAGCATTTCACAGAGCCCCTTTAATCAAATTTTAGTAATACAAGACAAGATTTTCAGGATTCCTGTGGCATATCTATTTGGTGAAGTGTCTCTTATGTAATATGTTTTCCCTGTTACATATTGTTTTCTTTCTGAATTATTCAATAGAATATTAAGAGCATAATTTTTTTAAAATTACACTCTGTTTCTAGCTTTTGGATAATTTATATGTTTTCTACTAGAGGGTTAGTTCTAGAATTCTTAATTGCTCTGCTACAATCCTCTTTCATCACCTTTTCTTTCACATCACTCAACAATCTCAAGAATCCAACAAAGGTGCTTATCCTTCCCTGTAAGTTTTCCTGTATAACCTGTCTTGATTGGATTAGGGCTCTTTGACTCCATTTCCCAATGGTCTTCCATTCCTGTTCCAACCAACAATCTAAAAACTAAACCATGTACTATCATAACTAGCCTAAAAATCCCAGCAAACAAAGCTAAATCTTGTAGAGATATCCCTCTATAAGTCTAGGAGGGCTAGATCCTGGACTTCAAAGTGGTTTTGTAGTTACCTCTGCCCATTTCTTCTTCAGCATAATAAATTATAGAGCGTTAATACCATGCATTGCCATGTCTTTCCTTTCCTTTTCATTCCATGCCTTTCCATGCCATTCATTTCCATGCCATGTCTTTCCATACCATGCCTTTCCATGACAGGCCATGCCATGCCTTGGCATGCCTTCACTTGCCTTTCCTTGCTTTCACTTGCCTTTCCTTGACACTCATTCCTTGCCTTGCCTTTCCATTCATGCCTTGCCTTTCTATTCATTCCTTGCCTTGCCTTTCCTTTCCTTGCCCTACCTTTCCATTCATGCCTTGCCTTGTTATTCATTCCTTGCCTTTCCTTGCCTTGTCATTCATTCCTTGACATGCCTTCACTTTCCATGCCATACCTTCCCATGTATTGCCTTTCCATGCCTTCCATTGCCTTGAAATGCCTTTCCATACCTTGTCTTTCCTTGCCATTCCATTCCTTGCCATACCATGCCTTGCCATTCCATGCCATTCCATGCCTTTCCATGCCTTCACTTTTCTTGTCTTTCCTTCCCATTCATGCCTTGTCTTGTCATTCATGCCTTGCTTCGCCTTTCCTTTCCATCCATTCTTTTCCATGCCTTCACTTGCCATGTCATTCCTTCCCATTCTTTTCCTTTCCATGCCATGCAATTCCATGTCATGCCTTGCATTTCTTTTCCATGCCTTTCCATGCCTCTACATGCCTTGCCTTGCCTTGCCATTCCATTTATTTCCTTGCAATGTGTTGCTTTCACTTTCCTTGCCTTCACTTGTCTTTCCTTGCCTTCAATTGCCTTGCCTTCAGTTTCCATGCCATGCCTTCTCATGCCTTGCCTTGCCATGCCATGCCATGCCTTTCCTTTCCTTTCCTTGCCTTCATTTTCCTTGCCTTGCCTTGTCATTCCATGTCTTTCCTTGCCATTCCATGGCATGCCTTTCCTTGCCATGCCTTGCCTTGCCATGTCTTTCCTTTCCATTCCATGCCATGCCTTGCCTTGTCTTTCCATTACATACCTTGCCTTGCCTTGTCTTTCCTTGCCATGCTATGCCTTTCCATACCATGCATTGCCATGCCTTGCCTTGCCTTGCCATGCCTTGCCTTTCTATGTTTTTCTTTCACTTTCCTTTCCTTCACTTTCCTTATCTTACGTTTAGTTTCCTTGCCTTCACTTACCATGCCATGCCTTCTCATGCCTTACCTTGCCATTTCATGCCATGCCATTCCTTTCCATGCCATGTCATGCCATGCCTTTCCTTGCCATGCATTGCCTCGCATTTCCTTGCCTTGTCATTCCTTGTCTTTCCTTGCCTTTCCTTTCCTTTCCATTCAATGACATGCCTTTCCTTGCCATGCCTTTCCTTGCCTTGTCTTGCCTTGCCATGCCTTGCCATTCCATGACATGTCTTTCCATTCCATGACATGTCTTGCCTTTCCTTACCATTTCATGCCTTTCCTTGCCTTGCCTTTCCATGCCATGCCTCCTCATACCATGCCATGCCATGCTTTGCCTTGTCATTCCATGCCTTGCCTTGCCTTTCCATTCCATTCCATGTATTACCTTTCCATGCCATGCCATGCCTTTCCTTTCCATTCCATTCCTTCCCATACCATGTTTTTCTATTCCATGTCATGCCTTGCCATTCCATGCCTTTCCTTCACTTGCCTTGCCATGTATATACTAACAAGGTGTTAAATTGTCATACATATGTAATAAGCACTGAGAAAAACCCTAGTGTTGGAGATACTCCAACAAACAATTTTCCAATGGATTGAATGAAAACAGAGGGACCCCCTTAGATGAAAATCGATGCTATAGATCTAATGCAACTGACGGTTCACCCATCCGAGTCCCAGTTTGAGTCTTATCACAAGTTGTGACTCGCCTCCTCAATCCATTCAAGGACATGTGGTCAATTTGGTTCGGGGGCATAAAATCAAAACCGAGTGGCATAACGAAGTTTTGTAAGCTCCCACAAGTCTATTTTCCCAAGGCCTATGCGACTACACTACCCACAAATTCCCGACACAGTGTTCTTGAAAATCAACCTCCTCTTCAGAAATTGCATTATGCCTCATTGAACAAAACCCTAGTGATGGAGATACTCCAACAAACAGTTTTCCAATGGATGAAATGAGAGCGAAGGGCCCCACCTAGCTGAAAACCAGTGCTTTGGATCCAATGCAACTGACGGTTCACCCATCCGATTCCCGGTTTGATTTTTATCGTGAGTTGTAACTCGCCTCTTCAAGCCATTCAAGGACATGTGGCCAATTTGGTCTGGGGGCATAAAATCCAAACCAAGTGGCATAAGGGAGTTTTGTAAGCTCCCACAAGTATATTGTTTCAAGGCCCATGCAACTACACTACCCAAAAATTCCTGACACAGTGTTCTTGAAAATCGACCTCCTCTTCAGAAATTGCACTATGCCTCATTGACCAAAACCCTAGTGCCATAGATACTCCAAAAAATGGTTTTTCGGTGGATGGAATGACAACAAAGGCCCCCCCCTAGATAAATCTGGTGCTCAAGATCCAGTGCAACTGACGATTTTCCCATCCGAGTCCTGGTTTGAGTTTTATCATGAGTTGCAACTCATCTCTTCAAGTTGTTCAGGGACATGTGGCCAATTTGGTCCAGGGGAATAAAATCCAAACCGAGTGGCATAACAAAGTTACGTAAGCTCCCACAAGTCTATTTGTCCCAGGCCCGCATGACTATAATACCCACAAATTCCTGACACAATGTTCTTGAAAATCGACCTCCTCTTCAGAAATTGCACTATGCCTCATTGAGCAAAACATTGGAATTCTCAAGCAAGTATTTTTATATAAGATATATGCGATACCAAGTTGTATAATTACATGCTTAATGAATCATTTGATTGTAATTTTTACTTATTAAAATTTTTCATTTAGTACAAGCATTATTTACGTATTAAACTTGTTCATTTAGTCAAGGCATGACATGGGATGGCATGGTAAGTGAGTGCAAGGAAAGGCATGACAAGTGAAGGAAAGGCATGGCAAGGCATGGCAGGACATGGCATGGCAAGGCAGGGTATGGCAAGGCATGGAAAGGCATGGCATGGAAAGGCATGGAAAGGCATGGGATGGTATGGAAAGGTATGCAATGGTATGGAAAGGCATGGCATGGAAAGGATTGGCATGGTGTGAAAAGGCATGGCATGGCAAGGAAAATGAAAGGCATGGCAAGCGAAGGCATGGAATGGCATGGCATGGCATGACATGGCATGGCATGACATGGCATGGCATGGGATGGAAACGCATGGCATGGCATGACATGGCAAGGCATGGGATGGAAACGCATGGTATGGAAAGGCATGGTATGTAAAGGTATGGTATGGAAAGTGAAGGCAAGGCAAGGCATGACAAGGCATGGCATGGGAAGGCATACCATACCAAGGCAAGGCAAGGCATACCATACCATACCATACCAAGGGAAGGCAAGACATACCATACCATACCATACCATGGCAAGGCATGTCATATCATACCATATCATACCATACCAAGGCAAGGAAAGGCATACCATACATTTCCTTGCCTTGCATACCATACCATACCATACCAGGAAATGACAAGGCAAGGCAAGGCATACCGTACCATACCATACCATTCCATTTCCAATGCATACCATACCATACCATACGATTTCCAAATCATACCATACAATGTAATGGAAAGGAAATGCATACCATACCATACCATACAATGGCAAGGCAATGATATACCATACCATACCATTTTCATTGCCAATGAATACCATACCATACCATACCATTTCCAATGCATACCATACAAGGCAATGGCAAGGAAATGCATACCATACCATACCATACCATGCAAGGAAATGGAAAGACAATGCATACCATACCATACCATACCATGCAAGGAAATGGCAAGACAATGCATACCATACCAAACCATACCATACCATTGCCAATGCATACCATACAATGGCAAGGCAATGCATACCATTTCCATTGCCAATGCATATCATACCATACCATACCATTGCTAATTCATACCATACAAGGAAATGACAAGGCAATGCATACCATACCATATACACTACTACATATGGGCGGATTATTCCACGAAATTTTTTCACGTTTCCATTATTTTCATGGTTTTTTTAAATAGGGAGGGATTTCCGTCGATATTGCCACGAAAATTCGTTGATATAGCCATGAATAGGTTTCTTAACTTGGTCGTGATATTCATCACTATTTCCACGAAAGTTCATCTCTATTGCCACAAAATTTTTGCCTATCTCATTGGTCGGTGTTAATGACTAGTTGACTAGTTGATCTATATATACTTGACTTTAAGAGACTTTGCGACACAATTGCTATAGTTGTGACACTATTCGTGGTTTTTGTTTGAGCTGTTTATTTTTTCCATTGCCCACCGGTTGAACAAATCCAATTCTCAATCTACATAGCTCGGATTTTGAACTTTCAAGGTTAGTATGTTTTTTTTATTGATGTACTCATTTAACTTGTAATTTTTTGTTCAAATATCAAAATTTCATGTAGCTTGTTTTTTCCTTGATAATATATGTTGAAAAGTCAACAAGAAACATGTGTCTAATTTACTTTTCCCTTAAATAAATTGGACAATAAATATTAATCTATTATCTCATTTATCACTGAGTGATTTGGAGTTGTAACAAAATTATAAGTGTAGTTAAGTGAGTTAAGCTTAGTTGTACTAGTTGTAATATAACTTGCACTAGTGAGAGTTCAGTGAATTAATTATTAATTAATTCAAATCAGTGAACTCACATGCAACTGAAGATTCTCCATGGTTAACTACATGCATGTTAGATCTAGTGGAGACCCAGTTGAGATAATAGGTGAAAGGGACAGTTTGGCTATCAATTGTGATTTGAGTGAAGTGCACTCATGTAGTCACACATGTAGTGGATATGCTCATGAGCATCTGCAAACTAGGCAATTTGAATTCATTGTGAGAATTCTAATTGCAGGGATTGTACAAAGGAGGCATGTTGTCTGGACACAAAGAATTGGCACTTGTATTTGCTAAGTTTTGTATGACAGTGTGAGACGATTGTATTGTACTGAGAGATCTTCGATTAGAGTTTTGTATGAGATTGTTTCATGATCCATGATATACATAATATATGATAGTGGGGTTTTTAGCTTTACGCTTTCCCGGAAAAACTTATGTGTTATGTGTTCTTGATATTTCCTTGTGTGTTCATGGTTTAATTTCCGCAAGAATAATAGTAGAAGCGGTTATGTATTTAACAGTGGCATATAATTGTTAGATCAGGAGAATCGCAGGAAATACTTAATTTGTATCGAAATTTCTACATGGTATCAGAGCCACGGAGCCATGGAAGTGAGGTGCGAAAATAATAGTATTTTCGCAAGTCCCATCTCTAGCAGGGTGTGAACCTTAGTATTGAAAACTATGCACATTCCTAGGAGAATAAATTCTCGCACCCTACTCAAAGGAGAGGTGCAAACTTCATTAAGATTCTCGCAGGCTACTTAAAGGAGAGGTGTGAACCTCCCTCACCCCACTATGCATTACAGTGCGAACTTCCTTGTGATTTTCGCAGGCTGTACACTGGTAGGGTGCAAACTTCCTCCAAGAGCTCGCAGGCTAGACACTGGTAGGGTGCGAACTTCCCTCAGGCTACTCTCAGGTGGGGTGCGAACCTCCCAGGGCAAGAGGAATTGTAGCAGTTGAATTTGTGGTTGGATAACATTCAAATTTGCAGGATTTTCTTGGTGCGACAGTTGATTCAAGATCGAAATGAATTTCAATGGCTTAAGGTTAGAGTATGCACTCGAAGGCAGCTCGAACTACATTTCTTGGAAGGACAGGATGGAGGCAGTACTCAAAGACAATGGTTGGAAGGACTACATTGACAAAGATGTTCCTAAGCCGGATGCGACAGACACTACAAATCTTGATGCATGGCAAAAGAAAGTGGCAAAGGTGAGGAGGATTCTTTTGGAGGGAGTACAGGACCACATTGTCTCAAGTCTCCATGGAAAAACCACACCACATGCAATGTGGAAGGTTTTGATGAATCTGTTCCAAAACATCAACGACCATAGGAAATTGGCGCTCAAAGATAAACTCAAGAAGATCAAGATGGAGAAGGGAAACTCCATTCCAAAATATCTCACAAAGTTTGTCCAATGTCGGGATGATCTTGGGAGTGTGGGAATAATAGTCATTGCTGATGATTTGGTGAGCTTGGCTCTCCTAGGACTTCCCAAGATTTGGCACAGTTATCAAGACTTTGTTAATGGAAGGGAAAAATTGCCAGATTGGGAACGACTATGGTCGGATCTAGTGCAAGAGGAGTTCAGGAAGAACACCAGAGATGGATATTCATCAAAGAATGATGATGAAGNAGAAGCTAGATTTGTCCAAAGTGAAGTGTTTTCACTGTCATGAACATGGGCATCTCACTACTAACTGTCCGTAGAAGAGGAAGAAAAATACGTTTGTTGGAGCTGCAACTAGTGAGGCTCTTGTCTCACAATTTGAATTTGACTTCTCTTTGATCGTATGCATGGCTTCAAGTGCATCGGGATCGGTGTGGTATTTGGATAGTGATACTTCCTTCCACACGACGGGAGATAAAGAGTCTTTCAATGACTTGGAGGAGAAAGATCTTAGAATGCATATTGAGATGGGCGATGATGGACGGTACAGTGCGACCGGTATTGGTACCATTACCTTTCAGAGGGAGTCAGGTAAACCATTTCAATTGAAAAATGTTATGCATGTTTCAGGTCTGAAGAAAAACCTGGTCTCAGTCGCAATGTTGGAGGACAGAGGCTATGACGTTGTTTTTAGCGATGGAAAAGCTTTCTTGTGACATAAAGCAACGGGTCAAGTCAAGAATATAGGGATTCGAGTTAAGAATATCTACATGCTAGAGGTAGATGGCTGCGGTGCCATGGTGGGAAAGGCAGAAAAAGTGGTGAGCCGAGATGAGGGTGAATTATGGCACAGGTGATTGGGCCATCTTCATCATGGAGCCTTGAAGATCATGCAACAAATATCTATTGGACTTCCAAGGGGAACACTTGCTCAGTTAGAACAGTGCAAGGGATGCACCTGGGGAAGTATGTAAAGTCCACCTTTCATGAAAAGGAGAAACGTGCTTCGGTGATCCTAGAGAGAATTCACACAGACATGTGTGGACCATTCTCAGTTTCTTCAACAACAAAACATAGGTATTATGTTATTTTTGTTGATGACTTTTCTCATAAATGCTGGATATTCTTCATGTAGAAGAAGGATCAAACATTCTCAAATTCTGTGAGTTTAAAGCATTGGTGGAGAAAGAGTCGAGGAAGCAAGTGAAATCTCTAAGGAGCGATAATGGTGGAGAAAACATGTCTAACGAATTCAAATACTTCTGCAATAGAGAAGGAATTCGAAGAGAACTCATAGCACCTCATAACCCACAGCAAAATGGGGTCGCAGAGAGAGAGAACAGAACGATCGTGGGTGCAGCATGAGCGACGTTGCATGATCAGGGCCTACCAATGCATTTGTGGGCAGAAGCATGCAATACTACAATTTATGTGCAAAACCGTTGTCCTCATAGAATACTTGGCATGAGTACACCTGAAGAAGCTTTCACTAGTAACAAACCTAATGTTTCTCATTTTAAATTTTTTGGCTCATCTGTTTATGTGTATGTGACCAAGGATTCTAGGAAGAAGATGGAACTGACTGCTGAAGTTGGGATATTTGTGAGGTACACAGAAACACCCCATAATTATCCTGTGTATTTGTTGAACAGTAATATGACTGTTATGCGATGGGATATAAAATTCGATGAGGGGAAAGCCATGCAGTTGTCGCTTGAGAGGGAGCTAGACTTGCATGCAGGAGAGGAACTATTGGTTCCCAAAGATGAGTCTCAAGATGTGGATCAACCATGTGAGGAGGTTCATGGAGTGGAGGAAACCACTCAAGTGGATCCATCCATCAGAAATGGCAGAAAGTGCACCACGAAAGCTGACAGATTGAGACTAGATGATGCACATAATGTAGGAGCCCCTACTTCACAGTGCAGACAGGGACAGTCTCATGATCAATTTGCTGGATACATGGCTTTCATGAGAAAATGTATTGTGACTGAACCATCTTCCTTTCAGGAAGCACTGCAGGATCCCACTTGGTTTGATGCTATGGTAGAGGAGTATGACTCCATTTTCAAAAACAGTGCATGGGAAATTGTCCCAAGACCGGTCGACAAATCAGTGGTAGGTTCGAGATGGATCTACAAGGTAAAGCAAGATGCTGATGGGAGTGTGGAGAAATACAAGGCCAGGTTTTTGGCCCGAGGNAATTATAAGTGTAGTTAAGTGAGTTAAGCCCAGTTGTACTAGTTGTAACTAAACTTGCACTAGTGAGAGTTCAGTGAATTAATTATTAATTAATTCAAATACGTGAACTCACATGAATATGAAGATTCACCACTGTTAACTACATGCATGTCAGATCTAGTGGAGACCCAGTTGAGATAACAGGTGAAAGGGACAGTTTGGCTATCAGTTGTGATTTGAGTGAAGTGCACTCATGCAATCACACATGCAGTGGATATGCTCATGAGCATGTGAAAACTAGGAAATTTGAATTCATTGTGAGAATTCTAATTGCAGGGATTGCGCAGAGGAGGCAAGTTGTCTGGAGACAAAATATTGGCACATGTATTTGTTGAGTTTTGTATGATAGTGTGAGACGATTGTATTTTACTGAGAGCTCTTGGATTAGAGTTTTGTATGATATTTTTTCATGATCCATGATATACATAATATATGATAGTGAGATTTTTAGCTTTACGCTTTCCTAGAAAAACTTCTGTGTTATGTGTTCTTGATATTTCACTTTGTGATTGTGGTTTAATTTTCCGCAAGAATATTAGTAGAAGTGATTATGTATTTAACAGTGGCATATAATTGTTAGATCAGGAGAATCGCAGAAAATACTTAATTTGTATTGAATCTACATGGTATCAGAGCCATGGAGCCATGGAAGTGATGTGCAACAATAATAGTATTTTTGCAGGTCCCGTCTCTGGCAGGGTGTGAACTTCACCAGAAATTCTCGCACCCTACCCAAAGGAGAGGTGCGAACTTCATCAAGATTCTCACAGGCTTCTTAAAGGAGAGGTGAAAACTTCCCTCACCCCACTGTGCATTACAGTGGGAACTTCCTTGTGATTTTTGTAGGCTGTACACTGGTAGGGTGCGAACTTTCTCAACAAGTTCGCAGGCTAGACACTGGTAGGGTGCGAAATTCCCTCAGGCTGCTCTCAGGTGGGGTGTGAACCTCCCAGGGCAAGAGGAATTGCAGCAGTTGATTTTTGTGGTTGGATAACATTCGAATTTGTAGAATTTTCTTGGTGCGACAGTTGATTCAAGATCGAAATGAATTTCAATGGCTTGAGGTTGGAGTATGCACTCGAGGGCAGCTCTAACAACATTGCTTGGAAGGATAGGATGGAAGAAGTAATCAAAGGCAATGGCTCCAAGTATTACATTGACAAAGATGTTCCTAAGCCGGATGTGACGTACACTACAAATCTTGATGCATGGAAAAATAAAGTGGAAAAGGCGAGGAGGATTCTATTAGAGGGAGTACAAGACCACATTGTCTCGAGTCTCCATTGGAAATCCACACCACATGCAATGTGGAAGGTTTTGACGGATCTGTTCCAAAACATAAGCGACCATAGGAAATTGGGACTCAAAGATAAACTCAGGAAGATCAAGATGGAGAAGGGTGACACCATTGCAAAATATCTCACGAAGTTTGTCCAATGTCGGGATGAGCTTGGAAGTGTAGGAATAACAGTCCCTGTTGATGATTTGGTGAGCTTGGCTCTCCTAGGACTTCCCAAGAGTTGGAATAGTTATCAAGACTCTTTCAATGGAAGGGAAAAATTTCCAGATTGGGAACAACTATGGTCGGATCTAGTGCAAGAGGAGTTCAGGCGGAACACCAGAGATGGATCTTCATCAAATCATGATGATGAAGAGGATTGTGCTTTGACTGTCAAGGCAAGGAAAGGGAAAGGGAAAGGGAAAGGGAAGAAATTCCTTTCAAAATATGAGTCTAAAGTTAAGAAGCTGGATTTGTCCAAAGTGAAGTGTTTTCACTGTCACAAACATGGGCATCTCGCTACTAACTGTCCACAGAAGAGGAAGAACACGATGGTTGCTGGAGCTACAACTGGCGAGGCTCTTGTCTCGCAATTTTAACTTGACTTCTCTTTGATCACATCCATGGCATCAAGTGCATCAGGATTGGTGTGGTATTTGGATAGTGGCGCTTCCTACCACATGACAGGAGATAAAGAGTCTTTTAGTGACTTGGAGGAGAAAGATATCATAATGCATATAGAGATGGGCGATGATGGACGGTACAGTGTGACTGGCATTGGTACCATTACCTTTCATAGGGATTTAGGTAAACCATTTCAATTGAAAATTTTTATGCATGTTCCAGGTATGAAGAAAAACCTGGTCTCATTCGCAATGTTGGAGGACAGAGGCTATGATGTTGTTTTTAGTGGTGGAAAATCCTACCTGCGACATAAAAAAATGGGTCAATTCAAGAAGATAGGGATTCGAGTTAAGAATATCTACATGTTGGAGGTAGATGGTTGTGGTGCCATGATGGGCAAGGCAGAAAAAGTGGTGAGCCGAGATAAGGGAGAATTATGCCATAGGCGATTGGGCCATCTTCATCATGGATCCTTGAAGATCATGTAGTAAATATCTACTGGACTTCCAAGGGGAACACTTGCTTAGTTAGATCAGTGCAAGGGGTGCACCCTGGGGAAGTATGTAAAGTCCACCTTTCATGAAAAGGAGAACAGTGCTTCAGTGATCCTGGAGAGAATTCACACAGACGTGTGTGGACCATTCTCGGTTGCTTCAAAAACAAAACATAGGTATTATGTTATTTTTGTTGATGACTTTTCTCGTAAATGATGGATATTCTTCATGCAGAAGAAGCATCAAACATTTTCAAAGTTATGTGAGTTTAAAGCATTGGTGGAGAAAGAGTCGGGGAAGCAAGTGAAGGCTCTAAGGAGCGATAATGGTGGAGAATACATCTCTAATGAATTCAAAGAATTCTGTAGAAAAGAAGGAATTCAAAGAGAAATCATAGCGCCTCATAACCCACAACAAAATGGGGTCGTGGAGAGAAAGAACAGAACGATCGTGGGTACAGCATGAGCGATGTTGCATGATCAGGGCCTACCAATGCATTTGTGGGAAGAAGCATGAAATACTATGGTTTATGTGCAAAACCGTTGTCCTCATAGAGTACTTGGCATGAGTACACCTGAAGAAGCTTTCACTGGTAAGAAACCTGATGTTTCTCATTTTAAAATTTTTGGCTCATTTGTTTATGTGCATGTGACCAAGGATTCTAGGAAGAAGCTGGAACCGACTGCTAAATTTGGGATATTTGTGGGGTACACAGAAACACCCCATAATTATCGTGTGTATTTTCCAAACAATAAGATGACTGTTATGCGATGGGATATAAAATTCGACGAGGGGAAATCCATGCGGTTGTTGCTTGAGAGGGAGATAGACTTGCATGCAGAAGAGGAACTGTTGGTTCCCAAAGATGAGTCTCAATATGTGGATCAGCCACATGAGGAGGTTCATGGAATGGAGGAAACCACTCAAGCAGATCCATCCATCAGAAATGGAAGAAAGTGCACCATAGAAGCTGACAGATTGAGACTAGATGTTGCACAGAATGTAGGAGCCCCTACTTCACAGCACAGGCATAGACAGTCTCCTGATCGATTTCCTGGATACATGGATCTCATGAGAAAATGTATTTTGAATGAACCATCTTCCTTGCAGGAAGCAGTGCAGGATCCCACTTGGGTTGATGCTATGGTGGAAGAGTATGACTTCATTTTCAAAAACAGTGCATGGGAAATTTTCCCAAGACCGGTCGACAAATTAGTGGTAGGTTTGAGATGGATCTACAAGGTAAAGCAAGATGTTGATGGGAGTTTGGAGAAATACAAGGCCAGGTTTGTGGCCCGAGGCTTCTCACAGATCGAGGGGATAGATTATGATGATACCTTTGCACCTGTTGCAAGGTACTCTTCCATAAGATCCATCCTTGCACTCTCAGCGCAGATGGGCTGGCGCATTCATCAGATGGATGTAAAAACTACGTTCCTCAATGGGATCATTGAGGAAGAAGTGTACATTGAACAACCAGAAGGTTTTGAGACCTTTGAGAGGGAGTCACATGTGTGAAGACTCAAGAGAGCACTGTATGGGCTGAAGCAAGCACCTCGTGCTTGGTACACTCGGATAGACAACTATTTCACCAGATTGGGCTTCACCAAAAGTGAAGCGGATGCAAACCTATACCAAATTTTGGTGGAGGGTAAGATATTAATCATTGTTCTTCATGTTGATGATTTAATACTGTCTGGTGATGAGAAGTTGATACACTCATGCAAGGATGACCTTGCAAAGGAGTTTGAGATGAAGGATTTGGGCCTCCTTCATTATTTCCTTGGATTGGAAATATGGTAGCGAGATGGGGATATTTTTGTGTCTCAAGGAAAGTATGCAAGGGAGATACTGGGTAAGTTTCACATGGATGGATGCAAACCCATAGATACTCCTCTTCCAGGAAATTGGAGGAAAGAGGATGCTACTTCTGGAGAGGTAGTGGATGCTACCATCTATTGACAGTTAGTGGGTTCGCTAATGTATTTAGTGAATACAAGACCGAACATTTTCTATGCAGTTAACCAATTAAGTCAAGCGATGGTTAAGCCTACAAAACTCTTTTGGAAGGCGGGTAAGCACGTCCTGAGATATCTGAAGGGCACATCTGAGTATGGATTATGGTACGGGAAGACGAATGAGGTGAAGTTGCATGGCTTCACAGATGCAGATTGGGTGGGCATCCCAACAGACAGAAAGAGCACATCAGGGGGGATCTTTAGCATCAGATCTACAGTTGTTTCTTGGTACAGTAGGAAAAAGATATCCGTGGCACTTAGTTCAGCGGAAGTGGAATACATGGAAGCGAGTCAAGATGCATGTGAGGCTATCTGGACAAGAAAGATCTTGGTTGGTTTATTTGGTTCTCATTTAGATCTGACAGTGATTTATTGTGATAATCAGAGTTGCATTAAACTCTCGATTAATCCTGTATTTCATGATAGATCTAAGCATATAGATATCTAGTATCATCATCTCAGAGATTGTGTGCAGCAAAAGATCATGTTGCTTCAGTACATTCCTACATAATATCAGGATGCAGACATTCTGATGAAGGTGCTCACCAGGAGAAAATTTGAATATCATAGAGACAAGATTGGGGTGAAGGATAATCCCTTTCTTGTTGAGAGGGAGTGTTGAAAAGTCAAGAAGAAACATGTCTCTAATTTAATTTTCCCTTAAATAAATTGGACAATAAATATTAATCTATTATCTCATTTATAACTGAGTGATTTGGCGTTGTAATAGAATTATAAGTGTAGTTAAGTGAGTTAAGCCCAGTTGTACTAGTTGTAACTAAACTTGCACTAGTGAGAGTTCAGTGAATTAATTATTAATCAATTCAAATCAGTGAACTCACATGCAACTGAAGATTCACCACGGTTAACTACATGCATGTCAGATCCAGTGGAGACCCAATTGAGATAACAGGTGAAAGGGACAGTTTGGCTATCAGTTGTGATTTGAGTG
>SNQJ01S0005759.1:68020-80746 GCA_010110895.2 Picea sitchensis
TTTTGATTTGAGTGAAGTGCACTCATGCAATCACACATGCAGTGGATATGCTCATGAGCATGTGCAAACTAGGCAATTTGAATTCATTGTGAGAATTCTAATTGCAAGGATTGCGTAGAAGAGGCAAGCTATCTGGAGACAAAATATTGGCACATGTATTTGCTGAGTTTTGTATGACAGTGTGAGATGATTGTATTGTACTGAGAGCTCTTGGATTAGAGTTTTGTATGAGATTGTTTTATGATCCATGATATACATAATATATGATAGTGGGGTTTTTATCTTTACGCTTTCTCGGAAAAACTTATGTGTTATGTGTTCTTGATATTTCACTTTGTGATCATGGTTTAATTTTCCACAAGAATATTAGTAGAAGCGATTCTGTATTTAACAGTGGCATATAATTGTGAGATTAGGAGAATCGCAGGAAATACTTAATTTGTATTGAAATTTCTACAGGTAGTATGTGAGCATATAGAGGTAAATACTTAATGTAATCATTTGCCTGATACAACTAACACCTCCACTAGGAGAAACCTCGTGTGTCAGTCCCAGGTTGCCACGGACTAATGTTCGATCACAACACTATAAGAGTGTTGACCTCATTTCGTAGTGTATCTCTAACTTTTGATCATTGCTTCAGATAAGCCACGAATGATAGCTCTAAAGGAGCTACTGTGATGACTATTCGTGCTATTTCTTTATCTATTATTATCAAAAGGATATTATTCTTGCTTGTTGTTTTGTTGACCTTGTTTCAGGTCACAAGTGATAACCCTCAGAAAGCTATAGTGAAGGTTGCAGAAGGAAACATATTATATGAGACATGAAGTAGACTATGTACATGACCATATACACTCATGCACCAAAGAATATGAAGAAGAAGCTATCTCTTGAGATTCAGAGTATCTCATATGAATATTGATTGAAAGGAGCAGAAGGCTCCAAATATTACCGAACATTAGAACGAGAAGTTGACCTCGTTTGAAGCCTGACTTAGTCTTTCATATTTAGACTTGCTATGTAACATTAAGTATACCATGTAAGAGTTGATGAAGTCCTTATCTTAGAAAGGATTAGATGAAGAGACAACTTCCAGGACTGGAAGACAGATGTCGTGAGAAGACTATATCGTAACTTCAGAGACTCCCAGGAGATATGAAATCTCCAGGATGATTCGCTTGTTTCAGTGACAAAGAAGGAAGTGAGTTAGAAAGACTAGGATATGGATTCTTCCGTGAGAAGAGAAGTCGGTATTAACTTCCAATATTGATATATACAGATCAAACATGTTGTAGATGTACAAAGCCTAATGTATGTCCAGAGGATTCTCCTAGCAAAAGGGAGAAGACTACGACAAGACACTTATTAAATAAATAGTTCCAGTACTTATGAAGACAACCAGAACAACCATGATTCATATATAGTATGAGATGCAGGGGGAGAAATCCCCATATTTAAAAATTGAGTGGAAGTTGGTGCAATACATTAGTTGGGTCATGGAGACATGACTACAATGAAAGATAGACTTACCTCCATGACAGAAGAAGAGCTATATTTAGTATCAGTTATTGAAAAACTCTCAGTTTCAAATGAAGCTATTGTCATGAAAGAATAAGAGGAGTTACTCTCAGAATCTAGTAGCCATAGTGGGAATGAAGCAGTCATTCTCAGCCTCAAAGAAGATGCAAGTGCAGAGTCCCATATTCCAGAAGGAACAGTTGCAAAGAGAGTAGAGGACATATTCTCAGACAGTGAGACAGATAGTGCCTTGTAGAAAGCACATAGAGCTAGCACATGATTGTGTAGATTGAGTTGCAACTGAGAAAGTGTACCATATTGGTACAATGTAATAAGTTGAAGAAGGATCTTTACATATTGAAGCAAGCTCCTAGAACTCGATATGACAGAATTGACAGTTTCCTGATGAGCTTGGGCTTTACCAAGAGTAAATCTAATTCTAGCCTCTACTTCAAGGTTATGAATGATGAGTTGGTGATATTCTTGCTCTATGTGGATGACTTATTCTTGATTAGAGAAGAAAATCTCATCACCGAATGTAAGAAGAAGCTCGTTGCAGAATTTGAAATGAAAGACCTTTGCCTAATGCATTATTTCTTAGGTCTTGAGGTATGGCAGAGTCCAGATAAAATCTTCCTTAACCAAGAAGTATGCAGTTGAAATCCTGAAGAGTTTCGACACGTTGGAGTGCAAGTCCATGAATACACCCATGGAAACGAATATGAAGCTACTGGTCGAAACTTCGTCAGAATTGATTGATGCCACACTGTATAGATAGATCATTCGATCACTGATGTATCTGATGAACACCAAACCAAATATTTGTTTTTCTATGAACACCTCGAGTCAAATTCTGGTAGAACCCAGACATGTTCACCTAGTTGCTGCAAAAATTGTGATGAGTTACCTTAAGGGTACATTAGATTGTGGTCTTAGCTATGATGGAGATCATGATCTCACACTGAGTGGGTACACTAATTCATATTGGGTTGGAAGTGTCTCTGACAGGAAGAGAACTTCAGGATGTTGTTTCAGTTTGGGATCATCCATGATCTCATGGCAGAGTAGGAAGCAATCAAGTATTGCTCTCAGTACAGCGGAAGCAGAATACATTGCTGCATGTTCTACCAGTTGTGAAGCCATATGGTTTCGTAAGTTGTTGACTGGTCTATTCGACCTAGAGATGGAAGCAACCGCGATCCTATGTGATAACCAGAGTTGTGTAAAGATAATAGAGAATCCAGTATTTCTTGACAAGTCAAAACACATAGAGATCTGATACCATTACATCCATGACATGGTGCAGAGAGGAGCCATAAAGCTCCAATATGTTAGCACAGATGAACAGGTTTTCGATGTGTTGACCAAGCCTCTATCTCATGTAAAGTTTGAGCACTTTCAATATAAGCTCGGTATAGTCCGAAAGGACCTCCCTCGATAGGGGAAGTAGTGTTGTGTTGATATGCCAGCCTAGTGCCGTGCTTCCATCTTAATTGCTATGTTGAGATGCTAGCCTAGTGTTGTGCTTCCAGCTTAATTGTTGTGTTGATATGCCAGCCTAGTGTTGTGCTTCCAACTTAATTGCTTTGTTGATATTCCAGCTTAATTGTTGTGTTGAGATATGCCATCCTAGTACTATGATTCCAACTTAATTGCTATGACGTAAAGCCATTATAGTACTGTGTTTCTAGCTTAATTGTTGTGTTGAGATATGCCAGCCTAGTACTGTGCTTCTAGCTTAATTGTTGTGATGTAAAGCCAGTCTACTATTGTGTTTCCGGCTTAATTGTTGTGTTGAGATATGTCAGCCTAGTACTGTGCTTCCAACTTAATTGTTGTGACGTAAAGCCAATCTAGTACTGTGTTTCAAGCTTAATTGTTGTGGTGTGATTCCAACTTAATTGTTGTGTAGTGTGCCAACCTCATGCTGTGATGATGAGCCAACCTCATGTTGTTATGATGTGACCGACCTCGTGATGTGATGGTGATGTATTAGTTTTATACTAATCTATATTGATGCAGATGACGATTCCATTCCATTGAGAATGACGATGCTACCGATGAGAAAAACTTCCGATGATTTATAGAAACGCCAGTCAGTGTTCCAAGATGATATTGATGATGTTGTTGATGATGTTGTCCTCTCTCTCACCTGATGTTGTTGTAGAATACCCTTCTTGTTAAGGGGGAGTGTTGAAATAATGTAACTGCAAAGTGTATTCTAATTATTATTGTTGTATTATTCATTATATCAATCCCCTATTGTGTATTTATCATGCTAGCTATTGTAAAATACCAAATCCCATTTTGTGGATTGGTCAAAACATAATTGTAATAGGCAGAATAAGAAGTCAACCCCATAATATATTAAAGAGGCCCCAAAATATATTAAAGGTGGTTATAACCACCTAGAAGAAGAAGTCGGCCTTGCCAGTGAAGAGACACCTCCGTCCACACGTGCCAGAGTTGTATAAATAAGGGGGCTATCACCTCACTTAGACACGTGCTCACTTGTTCATTGAGAAGCAAGTTTCAGAGCTACAGTTGGAGAGAGAGAGAGAGAGAGACATTCTTGGGAGAGGACTTTATGTATTTGTTTGAGTTATCTCTTGGCATTGTATTGGCTATCTATAATAAGGAAGTTTTTCTATTTTTTCTCCCCCATGAGGGTTTTTTCTAGGAAATCATGCCATAATCGCTCGAATTTTTGTTGGAATTATCTTTCGTTGACCGAAGATAGAAATGTTTCCCATGAGTCAGGAAGACCATATGTTGTTGTTTATACAAGGTCATCATCATCTACTGCAATTCCAATAATTGTAAGCTAACATCTTCTTTGAGCAATTTTGGAAAAGAAGGCAGAGATAGATTCATCCTTTCCCATATTTAATGTACATAGTTTTTTCTTCAATATTCTCTTCAGAGTTGGGGCCTTCTTTTTATATAGATTTTCTAGGGCATCAAAAAATTCCTTAGTTGTTCTCAGATGACCAATAAGAGGCATCATTCTTTCCTTAACTGAGTCAAATATGACTCTCTTATCTTTGGCCTGCCTCTTCTTATATGTTTCCCTTCCTGTATTTGAAGTAGGTTATTCTATCACCCAGGTAACCAGCTCATCCAAGTCACCTTCTTCTAGGATATTAAACACCCTATCCTTCTAATCATTGAATTTTGAGGCCCCTTCAAGGCTATCTTCTTCTTTGATTGAAGATGAGGCCATACTGAAAATAAGATATGATATAAAACAAGTTTACTCTTATATGGAAAAAAAACCCCTTAGATGTGGATCTATGCAGGCTCAAAAGTCTGCCACAATTGAGCTCTATTCACGCCCTAAGATCTAATACCATGTGAGAATTTAAGGGAAAAGGAAAAACAATAATATTCTTTTAAATTTATTCAATACTGTAGATATAGATCAACAAGACAAAAAAAAATATGAAGTAGATTAAACACATAAAAAGTACAATAGATTTGAGCATGTAGGAAACAATTATAAGCTAGATCTAAACATGAATAGATATGATCATTAACAATAAAAATTCTAAACATTAACATAATCAGATCTGATAATAAGCAAAGCAATAACTGAACATTACCTTGATTAAAACCAAGAACAAATTTACCTTATATGCTTTGTTGTTGTCCTCTTTTGATATGCTCAGAAAAAACTATTAAAGGTCATGGATCAAAACCCTCAAGGGTTTGATCTCATCATGATATAAGTGGAAATTTTTCCAAGAAGAACTCAAGGACCAATCAACATAAGTAGGGCTGATATAAAAACCCCAAAGACAACAACTAGGCTCAAACAAAAGTTGTCCAATATGTACTGTAATGCTACAGTAAAATAGGAGGCAAGCATAGGGCTTGTCTTATCAAGACCTACAACAAAATATGGTAGGAAGAGGAAAAATGTAGGAAACACAAAGGGCAGCAAGAAAAGACACTAGAAGCAACTTAAAGAGGATCCAAAGGATGCCTAGGAGACAACGACATCCTTAGAGTATCCAACGACAACTTGAAGAGGGACTAGGAGGAGGTCACGATACCTTTACCAACTAGAGGGAGGTCCACACCACCTTAACACGGCAGGAGGGAACCAAGAATAGGTAATTCATACCCTAGCACTAGCATAAACAAATCCCCCAAGGAGGTCACACCTCAAACAACAAGACAAAAGTCCACCAAGAAGGTTGCACCAAAAAAATCAGGACTGAACAAGAGGAGCCACAGAAAATCAAACCAAGAGAAGAGAGTGAGGAAGGATGAGTGAAAGAATGAGTGAGGGGTGAGGTATTTTTATAATTTAGGAAAATATTTAGGTTTAATTAAATTAACCCTACCTTTTAGAGTTAATTAAAACCCAATCAAAAATAAAAATAAAAAATAATTAATATTTTGATTAATAAAAATATTAATTATAAAGTCAATGAGTCAAAGTGACTAGACCAACACCAAAATAACATTAAGAAGGACATGGCCTAATCAAGGGGAGGAAACAAGACAAAGTCAAAGGGGTCTTATTCAATGGAAATATGTCCACATAAGCCTCATGATAACTTATAATCTTTTATCATCCCAACATAAGAGGAAAAATCAATGATGTGGTCATGTCCATTTTCGTAGTTTCTCCTAGGTGTCATGGACCATCCTGGGAGAGTGGAAGAATATCACACATCATCACATCTTGTTACTTAACCAAGAAGTTGCATGGTCCCATACTAGGATACCCAAGAACACATCTAGGGGCCCTAGATTACATCTAGGATCTTATCCACCAAGGTACAAGACCAAGGATCAAACCAAGAGTTAAGAAACGATTCCCTGGAACACATCCATGGGCCATAGAACACATAAAGGGACTTATATAATCAACCACCAAGTTATACAACAAAGGATCAATCCAATAAGCGAGCAAGGATTCCCTAGAACCCATCCAAGGGCCTTAGAACACATCTAGGGACTTATTGCTTGGTCCTTGACCAAGAACCCCAACAATACACTGGGGGCCCTCACTAAGGTATTTTTCCATGGCTCTAACTGCTTGGTCCCAAACCAAGAACCCCAGGAGTGCACCGGGGGCCTTAGATCTCAGCCAGGGTATTATGCCATACTCCTAGAGAATGGCTCTTGCAACTGCTTAAATTTAACAAGACCAAGAGATGTTCCTTATCCTTCCTCCTGTAGCTACGGATGAAACTATAGCTCTCCAAAAAACTTGCATTATAGTTGATTTTGTTGTAATCACCAAATGAGTAAGACATCACCTTATTTATACTTATTTTGTGAGAGAACTTTTCCCACAGGGTCGACCTTTATTTTCTTGAAAATATAATTTACTTTGACTTTTTCTTGTAGGGCCGACTTCTCATATTGAAAGTACATAATATAATAATAATTATTTTCCTGAGTCGACATTACAAATATACTTTAGCATTATTATTTTATGGTTTTGGCTTGATCAAATACAATAAGAATATATTCCGCAACTACATAATACTTCAACACTCCCTCTTAGCAAGGAAGGTATTCCTTTGTCATGATCTTCAATACTTTTTCTGTATGCATCTGTACTCTAGACCATTTACTTGTTGACTTTCCATGAATCTATACATCACTAGAATTTTTGTAACATCAACACTCCCTCTTAGCTAGGGAGGTATTATCCATGATGTTCTTCATATAGTAGTCTCAATCACATCCATCCATTACACATGACATGTACAAGACTACCACCAATCACCCGGTCTTGAAGACCAGTCTACAGGTAGCATTACCATAGCCAGACAGGCTATCTCATGATCAAACAGATCATGTCACAAGTATCACCACCATAGCCCAACATGCTCTATCATTATCACACATAGACTATCTGATGGTCATGTCACAGTCAGGCATCTGGGTTCTCATCAACACATGTAGCATCTCTATAGTGGGTACTGTTGATGGGCGAAAATGACCGCTTGCCAACAGGAAGAGTGAATCCGGTCCAGGGTTAACCCAAGTTGTTTGGATTGAATCACTCTGACGGGTTTAATGGATCCGTTGGCCAATCTAAAGTCCTAAAGGAAAAAGAAAATAAATAAAAGAAACGAAATAATTCACTAATATATATATATATATATATATATATATATGCAGTTTATTTAATAATATTTATATGATAGTTCTATTCATCTAATTCATATATACAATATGTACAAATTACGAGTTTTAATCTGAACTCATAAAAAAAAATCGAATGTCAAATAGTTCTTTTAATGAAAGTAAATAAAGAAAGCAAAAGTACTAATTATTATTTTTTTTGGTTTGTTTTTAATATGTATGTGTTCGTAAGATCAAATATTAAACTACTATTTAAACAGAAAAATGTAGACAGTGAAAATTATACTACATGTAAGAATTCCTGTAATAAACAAGCAAATGAAAAAAAAGAATAGACTAACCTATCAATCACTTTGAAGAGTATGCATCCAACTGTTTGCGTAAATCGTACATCAGTCCATCCATGAGAGAAATCTGTTGTGCATCTTCACACTGTTTGGGATAAATGCCAAACTATATATTGACTGGTGTATTTAATTAATAAAACAATAGGACACAAACTGATAACTGTGATATAATAGACTGCAAGTGATAACACATGAGATAAATCCTACAGTTACAGCTTGCATTTAATCAATCAACATGTTTAAGGTAAACCTCATAAGATGAATTTGAATGATCATTCACTGTTTTGATAAAACTGAAGCATAAAATCGTGAACTATGAAGGAAAAACTATATTGACAACAAAATAATCTGCGAAGACGAAAGCTATCAACAATCATTAAATTATCAAGATAAACAAATTATAGACAATAACAACATTCACAGATGACTAAAGCATAAAGTAAATATTTGTTATGTCCAAATTCGAGTATAAGTAGTTCACAACTAGCCCCAGGCCAAGATGCCTAGATTACAAAAAATAATGGGTTTATAAAGGCCTCAGAAAAGATAATTGTTTCCCCTTCTGAGATCAAATATTAATTACAAAAATAAAATGGGGATGCAACCACCCAGATCCTACTAAATCCTCCAAAACTAACAAAAGTTCATTTTTGTTCATACAAAATGCATCAAAGATATGACTGGAAGGTCTCAAGGATGCCTTAGATCAATTTGTAATCATGGATTCCTGAATATCCTGAAAGAAAAAGGAAAATACAAAGATTTTAGATACATTTTCAACCATTGATTTACACAATTCGAATTAACATAACTGGCTACAGAATCTTGTGATTCTGTAGCTAGTTATTTTAGTAAATGAAATCCAATTTATTAAAAAGAACAAAGCAATCTAATTTCAACAAACAGTCCTATTTTAAGATAAAGAATCATACCTCCAACTATGAAATCAAATCATATCAGGCAACCTTGGAATTTACAATGGCTGTTGCAGCCTCAATGTTTTTAAATACTACATTGCCTGTTGTCTTCATACGTTTTTCTTTCCCTTGAATAACAGACTCGAGCCTATGGTTTTCGCTTGTTAAGACGTCGATCTGATCCTTTAAAGCCTTAACCCGTGACTGTAGGATAGGGATATCAATATAATATCTATCGATCCATGATAGACAGACTTCACACTTTGACTGTGTGGCAGTTGCATGGGAAAAAACAAGGTTGTGAACCGGAGCATGTTCCATACGGACAGTAGATTCACTACCCAATTTGACACCAGGAAACTCTGGATTATTTTTCAAACAGGGGGGTAAATTGTCAACAAAGTTATAGGGCCGATCAAGGTGTGGCTCGAACGGATGAGGGTCTTCTTCAACGAGGAACCTATCGATTTCAGAGTCCGAACTCTCATGGACTTCGATCATGCTTATCGAACTCGCATGAGATTTCGACTTGTTACGAAGCCTCCTCGAAATTAGCCTCCTGGCTCTCTTGTTCTTAAAATTTATATCAACATTGTTCTTAGATGCCTTCCCTGTAGATTTATTTAAATTTTTAACACAGTCATTAGGATGTATAACATGTTCATGGGTCTATTCAATAACCTTTGGATTGACTGAGGGTTTGTTGTAGGAGGCTGAGACACAGGCCTGGATAGGTGAGAGGGGCATTGTAGGGTAGATCAGGGTTTCTTCGACCACGAGTTTATCGATCTCATCAACATTTGGATTAGAGAAACCATTTCTCATTAAAAATGAGTCCCAATTATCACTCTGCAATTCTAATTGATGCACAAGTAAGATTTTAATTAGGCCGTGATGGAAGAGGCTAGAGTCTAACCGCTACTTTCTATACCTTTTGCCCATTTTTTAAAGACTCCTCAATAAGTAATACGACATATTCAAGGGAAACCCCATCAAAATCATAAGAAGATGCAAATGATAGAGAAATACAAGACCAAAACGTCCCTCACGGGAGACGAACTATTTTAATACAACAAGAAGACCATGCCAGCGAACTTTTAGTGAAGAGATGGGCATACTTTTATCACATCCTTTTATCTTCTGAGAAGTAAAAAGTAGACTCCAAGGAGCTTCTTCCACTTTTTCATTTTTGAACCACCTTTGACCGCTTGCAGGTAGTCCTATAGCTTGACTCAAGAAATCCTCTATAACCTCAAGTTGGACATCACCCACCTTATCCCTACACCCATCAAAGGAGAAAGAGAATTCCTAGGCAATTTGTAAATTGAAACCCTGAAATTTTCTAATGAAAATGAGCCAACCACTTCTCTCCAGATCTTCTCTGGCATCGTCATATAAGAGCAGAGTTTGAATGCCATTAGGTTCGACTCTCATGATAGGATCCATAATGGATGAAAGGGTAATCAAACAGACACAACACATAGGGAGGGTTTGTGAGACAGTCCAAAGCCATAACCCAAGCCCGAGAAATTCCAACAGTGAACAATGTATGAACATAAAAATCATAACGATAAGATAGGTGTTAATTGAAAAGCATGCGAAGAGGGTTTGTGAAGCCTAAGATCAGTCTTGGAAATGATGATCGACTACAGATCGTATTTCCAACTGTCATAAATTACAAACCACAACCAGATCATTCAAATGAAAATAAGTGCGCGCATAGTGGGTTCGATCACAAAGTTTGGGTAAGCTGAAAATCGAGAATCAAAGGCTTAGTAAAAAGAAACGTATAGACAATAATCAAACAAAATCATACCAAAAATAAAATTGTGGGGGTCCTTTATTTAAATAACCATCAATCTCTAAGCATGCTTGGTGTTGAAAGGATCAAAACAAAGAGAGTAACTCTTCATGGCAAGGAACCAAGCTTCATTAATAAAATGTATGAATAATTTGCCTTTAATGATAATTTTAAAACAGAATGGTAACACAATCACAAGTTTTCATGCTTTGTATTCATGCTTTCAATCATGACTGAAGCATAGACAAAAGAAATAGGAAAAAGTGACAACTTACAACTGTCATTTCAAAAAATTGCTCACGAAGAGTAATAAAAATAAATGACCCTAGTTAGGCAGCTATATAGATCATTTGATTGATATAAAAGTTAACAAATATTTGGGCTGCCAACAGGTACAACCTCATCATCCTCTCAAACCTTATGGGTCTCGACATCTTTTCAGACCTTACAAGACTTCAAATATCTCACTCAAAGATAGGAAACTAGCCAGTTCACACAGAACTGTGCTACTGTCCAATCCACATAGAGTCTAGGAAATTTATCAGTTTGAGCCAACTCAAACACAGAACTGTGCTTCTAATTAATCCTTACGGAGTTTGGGAAACTATTCATTTTGATCCAGTTCACACAAAACTACGCTACCACCCAATCCTTATAGATTTTGGGAAACTATTCAGTTTAAGCCAGTTCACACACAGAATTGCGCTACTACCCAATCCATACAGATCCTGGGAAACTGTCACATATTTCCAGCTCACACAGAATCTACACAACTAGTTCATACAAAACTAGGAAACTCACTAGCTCACACAAAATATGGCATCTAGCCCTAAGGATAGTCCTTCTAGTTGGCACACCATGCATCCATATCACACATAATCTGGGAATATAACCACAAGGGTTAGGCGATGTAGTGTGGAAAAAATACCCATCTAGCTTAAGGCTAGGAAACACCTCTAACCACATAGGTTGGTCCTCTAGCCTGAAAAGATGGGAAAACTCACTAGCCTCAAAGGCTCATCATTTGTTGACATTGTGCGAGGTCATGCTAACTAGTGCTGTTAGCACTCTGTAAATTTCCTAGAGGTTGTTCAGAAGAAGAAATCCATGAGAGGTAACTTTATCCAACCGCTTTTGAAGCTGGGATCTAGCCCTTCCAACTTCAGAGAGGGATCTCTCTATATGATTTAGATATGTTTCAAATTTTTAAAATATTAGGCTAGATAAATAAATAAGTCGGTCTTGTTGTTGTAGTGTTTGTCGAGTTGGTTGAGATAGCTTACACATCCATTGGGCTATGGGGTCCGTATCGTAAAGATGAAATCCAAACAAGAAAAACAAAGGAACCTTTCACAGGGTGAGATAATATAATCACTGGATTCTTTAGTAGCATAAATGAGGAATAGTAGAAAAGATGAGAAAGAAAATTACCACAAAGAAGTAGTTAAGAATTTCTTTATTGTAAAATGAGAAGATAAACATTTAAATCTCTTGAGTCAGAAACAGGGTATACGAGATAAATCCTGCAACGTTCGTTACTTCTAAAGATTAGATTTAGAAAACAGTATGATAACAAAGGGAGAATAACATTTAACGTAGAGAGAAAAACATCACCAGTGAAAACATGCAAGAATCCTATAAAGTGCCTCTTTGTATTAATGGTAGATCTCTTAGAAAAATATTACAGTTTGATAGCTTGCAGGGCGTGAGGATCAACAACCCTCAATACTTCGAAAGATGAAGTATTTATAACTCAAAATTACAAACGGTCCCGTCATTAATGACCAAGACGTGCTAAATCTATTTTTAGCCTAACTAACTTAACAAATTACAAAAATCTAGGAACTGCTTGATGATGTGTTATAATTGCATGCTGATTTCTAGGTGTGCCGTTGATGAGGCCTCTGCACGACCTCATCTGACTGAACGAATGACTAGGCTGGGATAGCTCATCTGCTACTCGATCAGATCACAGAGTTCCTCCCATCGAAGATGACTGGGCACGTTGACTTTGAGTAGCCTTCGATAC
>SNQJ01S0005759.1:97000-121361 GCA_010110895.2 Picea sitchensis
CCAGGGGGGTTCGGAAAGATCTGTTCGCTGTAGATCTGGGTGCAATCATCCAGATCGTTGATATATGAATGGAGCGTAATTGGGGGCGTGGAAAATACATGCATCGAGAAACTTAGGATAAGTGCATTTCACGGGTTTTTTCCCAAGGATTTTCATGTCTACACCACCAAGGGGTTAGTCAAACAACCTTTAGGTATCCAAATCATTATGTACATTGATCATCAAACTGGTTTTATTGAAGTGAAGACACTAGCCTATATTCTAACCTGGTTTTCTATGACAATTAACCTAGATTAAACTGTTGGGTTAAGAATTTACATCTACCCTGGGGCTATCTGACCAAGATTAGACAATCTGGCCAGATTTATTCACTAATCTAACCTAGACACTTTGGCTAAGATTAAACGGTTTAGCCAAACTTATTCACTAACCCTATCAACATCAATTTAAAGAGAACTTGGCCATGCTTGAAAGGTATGGACCAAGTTACTATTATTGCATGGGGCTTTTATTGAAATTCTTTTATGCCCTCTTTTCTTTTTCTTTTCTTTCTTTCCTTTTTATTTTCTTTCTTTTTTCTTTTCTTTTCAAATTATTTGCAGAATGAAAAATCATTTGTCAACAAAAACACTAGAGATAAATAATATTCCAGTCACCAGTTGATCCTATAACTTATAGGGTGATAACAGGTGCCACAATCACTAACATACCCATGAATGAATACCCTCTGATACTTCTTTCCCTAGAGTTTCATATGTGACTCATCACTTCCTCTTACAAGGGAAGTCCTTCTGGACCATGCCAAGCTTGTCCCTAAAATACTCAAACTTTATCTTCAACATAGGCTTGGTCAACACATTTTCTATCTGCTTGTTTGTGCCAATATATTGGAGCTTCAAAACTCCCTTCTACACTAGATCTAATATATAATGCTACTTGATCTGGACATGCTTGGACTTGTCGTGAAACATAGGGTTCTCATACAACTTTATACAACTTTGGTTGTCACAAAAAAATACAAGTCACCTCCAACTTGAGATAAAACAATACTGTAAGCAACTTTTGAAGCCACGCAGCTTCACTACTAGTTGAACATGGTGATATGTATTATTCCTTGACTATATTGAGTGCCACACTATTATAATTCTTGCCGAGCCACAAAATCATAGCTGACCCCAAACTGAAGAAACATTCTGATGTAGTCTTTCGATCTACGACACTACCAGCCCAATCTGAATCAACATAGCATTGCAGTCTTATCTTCTGATCTGAAACATATCTGAGTCAAAATTCTATTGTACCCTTCAGGTACCTTAACATGCAATTTTCCACAATCAATTTAACACGTCTTGGTTCAACCATATACTGACTCAAATTGTTCACCGCAAAGCATATATCTAGCCTAATGTTCGTCAAATACATCAACGAACCAATCATTTTCCTGTACATGGTGACATCCACTGTATTTGAAGAAGTATCACTCAATAACTTAAGGTTTATCACCATCATTGTGGATATGGGTTTACTATCCATCATTTCGAATCTCTTCAAGATCTCTACCGCATATTTTCCTTGGCTAAGGAAAATCTCGTCTGGTTTCTACCACACCTCTAGACCCAAGAGATAATGCATCATACCCAGGTATTTCGTATCGAACTCTGATGAAATATTTCTCTTGCACTCAATGATGAGATTCTCGTCCCCTGTTAGAAACAGGTCATACACATATAAAAACAATATCACTGGTCCACCATCTTCAACCTTGTAGTAAAGGTTTGGATCTGTTTTACTCTTGGTAAAACCCAAGATCATCAAAAAGGTGTCTTCATGTCCATATTATGTATCTTTCATTTCATTATTGCATCTATCACAAGTGTATTTCTAATCGAAGTGTATCTCGCCACAAGAGAAAATTTCTCGTCATGATCTATTCCTTCTTTTTGGGAGAGCCCACGAGCCACGAATATTTCCGTTTACTTCTTGATACTACCATGTACTGAATGTTTTGTCTTGTATATCCAGTTGGAACTCACAACTGATTTCTCTTTTGGTCTTGGAACTACATCCCAAACATCATTCTTAATGATGGACTGGTATTCCTCAATCATGGCATCCTTCCATACATTCTTCTTTGCAACCTCTTCATAACAGGTAGGCTCAACATCAATGATATCATATAACAATGCCACATATATGGAATATGGTCGAGGTTTCTTTCTTTCTTTGAAAGATCCATCTAGAGCAACATACTTCTCAACGTCCTAAATAATATCATGAGCCCAAGCTGGTCTTCTTTTCTTTGTAATCATTTCTACAAGTGTTTGTGGTTCTTTCATGTCATGATTCTCTGGAACATGTTCTTCTGGTACAATGCCATTACCTGCAACTGTTATTGTTTGGTTGTTTCTTTCTTCTACACCATTCTACTGAGGATTGTAGGGAATAGTGATCTCCCTCTTAACCCTGACTTCTCTGCATAATGCTTTGAATTCATATGATGTTATCTCTCCTCCATTATCTGACCTCAAAGTCTTTCTCTTCTTTTCAGAAATATTTTCTACAAGGGATTTGAATTCCTTGAACTTGCTGAATACTTCACTTTTTGTTTTCAAGAAATATATCCAATTTTTATGTGACAAATCATCAATAAATGAAAATAATGTACATACCTGCTAAGTGAAGTCGTTTTCATTGGTCCATACATGTCAAAGTGCACGATGTCCAAAACTCCTTTGGATTTGTTGTCACTACTTGGAAACGAACTCTTCCTGATGGTCAGTTTGCTCCATGTCTCAAAATGGAGGCTATCTAATATGTTTCCTTCTGTAAATATCACTATAGCTCCCTCTCAGAGTTATCACTGGTGACCTGCTTCCATGGTAACCTTCCTGGAACACGTACATCTCCATGGTAACTTCCATGGAATTTGTAAGATAACCTGTCCAAGACAAGAACAATAAGAGCAAAAGTATTTTCAATATAATATCATTTTCATAAGAACATATCTACAGTAACAAGAATGAAGGACAATTTTATGGTAATCATCATAGCTTTACCAAGGTGACCTTCCTGGAAGAAAAACAAGAATTGTCTCCTAGAGGAGATGTTAGTTCATCTTGCAAACACATACAATAAGCATTTATATCAATAGTCCTCACGTACTACCAATTATTTATTGTACCTAGCAGTAATAGAAACTTTCAAAGACTATTGACACAACTATAGTGTTTACTTATAGTGTAGCAATTATCAAACTTGATATGTGCAATTTAGAAACTTATCAATTTAATCAATCAAACCTAAAACCTGGAGTCTTATCTCGAAGAATGAGTGTTTTTTATTTTCTTCCAAGTCTCCTTCAATCAATATGACAAGTATTCTCTCCAACCTTTCCCTTGTACTAAGACAATATGCTTTCTTGACAAAAATACGAGTTAGAGAATATAATGAAAATAAACTCTAAAATATCAACCTTCATCAATCTAATACTTTGACTAAAGTCATCTTATAACTTTAACTTTGACCATAGGTTAGTATAATAATCATAACTTCAATAGATGAAAATACAACTAGATGTTCATAAGATCACAATAACTCCATAACATCTAGAGGCATATCAAAACAATCAAACTTGGAGTGTGTTGTTCCTCTAAATGTGTTGGATCTGAGATCCCTCTGGATATACGATTGTTTCTTGGAAAAAAGATCCATTCTCCTGAAAACACCCTCAAGATAGTGATACAGTTTAAACATATACAAGTACATAGCTCTGACATCAACGAAAAATAACAGAAAGAAACAACACCATCCGGTAGCAGTGACAAGCAATGACGAACCCTAAAACTTCAAAGTGCTCCAACTTGCAATATGAAGGTAGTTGAAGATGCACTTGGGTAGGGAACACCTATTTGTGAAGGAATTAGGCCGAATGTATAGAAAATGTGCTCAACAAGATTGAAAAATAAACTGTGCAATGGCATGGTAGTGTGGAAAATGACAGTGGCGAGGTAAATATCATGATCTTCCTTCCATCGATTAGACTGTTTGAAGGAAACCAACTCCGATACCATGTTGAAATTTTCCTAAAACTAGTTAGGGTTAGATTTACCATAGAAATTTAACTACTTTTATGTGCTTGTTTTTCCATAAATAATGCTACATCATCGCCACCCAACCATAGGAACCTACATGTGCCACCTCTGAACACAACACATAGAGATATATCCTGGGAAACCCTCTTGGGGAAGAAAACCCAACAAAACTTATTCAGTATAGATTCATCAACCAAGTATAGTTTCAATACATTGCTCTCTCGGAGAGAAATATCCCAGATAACCCTTCTACTCAAAAGATAAACCCAACTACTAGACTTGCACCTTGTCACTAGAAGATACACCAAGTATTATACCAAGACATACACCAAGAGATACACCAAGGCACAATCCAAATCCTAGCGCATTACCCTAGCAATGTAGCGCATGAGAGATAGACCAACCAAGACCAAGAGATGTGCCTTTTCCTTCCTCTTGTAGTGTAGCTGCAACTCTCCACTAAAGTTGTGCTATAGTTGAGTGTGTTGTAATCACCAAATGAGTAAGGTGTCACCTTATTTATAATTATTATGCGAGTGAACTTTTCCCACAGGGTCGTCCTATTGTTTCTGGAAAATATAATTTTCTTTGACTTTTTATTGCAGGGTCGACTTCTCATATTGCAAGTACATAATATAATAATAATTATTTTCCTGATACAACATTACAAATATACTTTATCATTATTCTTTTAGGGTTTTGGCTTGATCAAATACAAGAAGAATATCTTTCGTAGCTACATAATACTTCAACATGAATTCGATACGAAGTCTCAGCGTACCATCCTTCTTCTTCATGAACAATACTGGGCACCCCAAGGTGGCACACTTAGGCATATATACCCCTTCTTCAGAATCTATTCAAGTTTCATTTGCAAATCCTTCAATTCTGGTGTACTCATTCTATAATGAGTCTTGGATACAGGTGCTACTCCCGGTATTATATTTATAGAGAAATCAATATCTCTTTTCGGAGGCAATCCTAGTATCTCTTTAAAGACATCCTCAAACTCTTCCAGAATTGTGCAATATTTACTACTTAGCACTTTATCCTTAGGTGCCTCTTCCATGTGTACTGCAAATACTTGACATAATTTCCTATAACTTTTCTTCACTTGCAATGTTGAAACTTCTCTCATAGTTACAGCCCTTGGAATTCCTTGAATTGTTCTTAAGTTTCCTTCCTCATCCAAACAAGTAAATGCCTTATTGTAATAGTCCAGGACAACATGGTTCTTTTCCAACCAATCCATACTAATGAGGAAATAATATGAACCCAAATGTATGATATTCAAATAATCTTTTGTTTACAGTCCATTCATCTTCATTGGACATGCCTTAACAATCTCATTAATTTTACTTTTTTCTCCTGTAACTAACTTCACCAACCAAGGTTTTCCAAGCTTTGTTCTCGATAATTGGTATCTTTCCACCATCTTAGGATATAGATAACTATGACTAGCTCCTGAGTTAATTAAAATAACAATGGGTTGATCATTAATCTTACCTTCCACTTCAATCATATGTGACTAAAACTCATCCTTCTTGTTGTCAAGTGTTGTGTAAATACTAGGAATATTTCTTCACATGTTGTCAATTGTCACATCTTGTTGTACATTGTGCAAAATCCTCACTTTATCACCTCTTTGAGGGAAATTTTTATGCATATGATCTCTGCCACAATTCCAACATTGAATAGATTGTTGCCATGGCTTTTGCCCCACTATCTCTGAAATTTTTGGCTCTTGGAGTGTTGGTTGTCCTTGCACAATTTTATATCACAAGTTGTAGGTTGGGAAAATCCCGACCCAACCACAAAGAATGTGCTACAACTTGGGAATGCTACACCCAATGTCACCTCGATGTAGGTCCCACACTTGAAGGGTGACTAGGTCACTCTAGGGAGGCAATCCCGGTGACCCTAGGGGGATTGAGATGGAGACATAGAGAAATGGAAGTGAATCCTCTAGAGGTCAAGTCTAAGTGGAATGAAATGTGGGAAGATATGCCTTGTAAGTCAAGTTATTTTTTCCCCATAGGTATAGTACTTCTCCAAATGATTGTACCTGCCCGAGACACAAGAAAATCCAACTTGCAATAATATATGTTAGTATGGATCAACAAGTTAATATTGTTGTCCCTAATTTGCATCAATAGATGGAAATTTATGTCAGAAAATAAATCATCTAAATCAACATACAAAGATCTAAACCAGTTAAGTAAATCAACATCAAGATTAGCAATGAATATAGGTTGAAAAATGGTACTTAAGAAGCAAGAGAAGATGGATGTTGTAAACATGTATTTTCTGCAGAAAATTGAAGCCTTATATTTGTAGATTTCAGTCACTTATATCAGCAAATTACACCATCAAAATATGCCAATAGTTATCTCAAAAGATGTGCACTAGTTGGTAGAGTAAGTGAGCGAAATTTAGGAGCTAGTCTAAGGTTAGTTTAGGAGTTATGGCTAGTAGTTTATCTAGGTTAGATACGCCCTAATGTCTATAGTTTAGGGTTTGTAACAAAAAAACAAAGTAATGGGAGAGTGGGGGCATCCTGGTAGGGGAAGAATCCACTCAACGAGGAAAACCAACTTCAAGAAATAAACCTTTCAAAAGACCAAAATGTGTGTTTCTCAAGGCAATGATTTTATATCTCCAATGCAAAAAGTATATGTCTAGTTCCTTTACTATTGGGTTAATGGAGTCAAATGAATAAAGGGCTAGAGAAGATACCTCCTTGGGGGTGTAATCCCTTTTACTTCCCAAGGAAAGTTTCTTTAGCTAGGGTTTAAGCTAAGAGGGTGTATCCTTATACTTCTCTTAGCAAACCCTTGTTTAACCAATGAGATGAAGCATAAAATGATGAAGACTATGGTGGGGGTGTATGCCCTTATACTTCCCACCTAGCTCCTAGCACAACAATTCATGACTTGAAAAATAATTATAGCATAATAGTAAAAGACCATACCGAAATCAAGAGAGATGCCAAGATAATCCACCATAAAAGATAGAAAACATCATCCAAGGCTAGAACCTCACTCCTCCATCAACCATTCATCAATATAGCCATAAAAAAGTGCACAAGAGACAAATAGAGCCAAGTGTAACCAAAATTTCAGACCAATACTTCTCACAATGAGGGAGATTTATGTTAAAATGAGATCTTATGATCTCTTATTTATGCAAATGTCACCCAGGTGATTTGTCCACAAATTAAGGGGTAAACCACAATAATATGGGTCAACAACCCTAATATTTCCCCATTTAACAAAGTAATATTAAAGAATTCATTTAAAGTTTTACTTTTGCACAAATAAACCCTAATTTTACAAGGGCGTCTCCCCTTTAGGGGACGTTTTTTCACTTTGAAGAAGTCGTTGGTGCTAGAGAAGCATGGGTAGGCCTCCAAAGGCCACATGTCAAGAATATAAATTATCTCATCATAGTGAAGACCCTCTTCTCCTCAAAACATCTATGTTTAAATGAATGGAACCTCACCACCAAGCCCTAGCCCCCCAAACATGACGTCAAGCTCAAAAAGAGGATGTTTTTCCCCTCCTGGGAAACTCGTTTGGCAAGTGAGGGTTGGGCTATGTCGTCCAAGTCATCATCAAGGAATTCCAAGTATGATCTTTCTCATTGGGCATGTAGGCCCTTGGCATCCAACCTGTGGGCTTGTATCCCCATGGAAGCCTAGGCTAGTCTTGTTCTCCCAAAACTGTCCACCAACTAGGTCCTGCAAAGACAAATGAGCATGCACTCCAAGGATCTCAAGTCATAACATCATGATAAGTGAATCCAATCAATAAATAATCCATCTAATCATGTGCATCAAAGATCACTATACCAAAAAATTAATCTCAAAGAAACTATGTGACTTGTCAAGCTTGAATATGGGAGGGTTGAGGAGGTGTTCTATTGGGTATATCTTTCCCTAGGTCAAGGAGAGTTTCCAAGAGATCCCTCTCTAAGCCATGTAAAGTGGATTAAGTGGTTGGGGTAAATACTCAATGGCAATAGGGATCATGACATACAAGGGGTCGTAGTGTCTCATTCATGGGTGCCTTTGTAGAGGGTGCATGGTACTTTCATCTGCAATTCACTTTTTCCAAGCCCATCAATTTCCTTTTATCTTTATTTCTTTGTATATTTATTTCAATATAGCAGAAGGAGAGGTTGAAGGTCACTACCCTGGCATGGTGACCAGATGATGGAAATGTCAACCAAAATAACCTAGTGTAAATGAGAAGGTTGGCTCATGATGAGACCCCTTTCTCTCATCCATGCAAATGAGATCCATTTCCCTGGTTTGGTGACCAAATGATGACAATGCCATACCACTAGATATTCATGGGTGTGATAGGTAAGCTCATGATGATACCTCATATCCTTTAAATAACATTTTAAGCATTCTTTATTATATTGTGGGTCCCTTTTACTCAAAGATAAGAGTTTCAATGCTTTCTTGGGTGGTCCCTGGGCGATGCATCTAGAAGGTTTATACAAGGCTTTTATATTTTACCCAACATCAAACCCCCTGGGCGTTCAACCCCTTCTTGGGTCAATACACCCTAAAATAAAAAGAGATAAGGAAATGGAGGGGAATAATGATGGAAAGTGGTAAGTATGGTCGGGAACGGTATGATGGCTCATTAAGGGAGTTCCCAATAGCAAACCCATTCCCAAGTAAGACCACTTACTAGAGAACAATGTCAACCACCAAGGTGAAGCAGGGAAAAAGGCATAATGTACAAGCATATTTCATGAAATATAGAGAAATATAAGATACGACATAATCAAATGGCTTAAATATTGAAATGATGCCCACCATAATACTAACTTGTACCTCATGGAGCAAGGCCCACTACCTTCCAAAATCCAGCTGGTGTGGTGGATGCCATCTGCAAATCTGTGACCATATGTGGTTGTGAGTGGGCTTCCTATCTATGCAAAATGGTATTGTTGGTCATGTAGTCTCTAGAAACTCCATATCTGCAACCTAAGGGCCTCGAGACATAATCTCCTTAGTTATACACAAAATGGGGAAAACATCTAGCTCCTACTTGGGGACATGTGCTCGTCGTAGAGTGAATGAGAACTGCAACATCTCCTAGTAGACCTGTGCCTGGAAGGAAACATAAAAATGTCAATTGAATGATGGATTACTGATCCTTTCTCTCATATGATCATCATCAAAACCAACTAAACTAGAAAAATAAAATTTTGACATTTTTTCAAAAAATTCTAAACCAAGCATGAAATCAATATGCAAGTAGAGAAAAATGAAAATGAAATGCATCTAAACTAATATGAGAAATAAAAATGAAAATGTAGGGAATCAAAATGACTTACCTACTTACATGGGGCACGAGCCTTGAAGAAGTCATGTGACCTGGATGTGAGGTCGGAGAAGAGACCCATCTACTGGTAGTGGCATCTTTCTCCCGTCTAATGCTGTCAGATAGTACCTTTCTTTGTCAGACTTCTTCATGATGACGTAAGGTCCAAGATGAGAATTGTTTTCTTCTTGGTCATATCTAGGCTTACCCTTTCTTTTGTCCCACATGAGCACAAGACTTCCTTCATTGAAATCGATGCAAGGTGTATTCTTATTGCATGGAGGCTCTATGTGGACTATATCTTTGACTATTTCTTCATGTTTCTCATCTTCTTTTTGTATAATATGGATAGATCCCAGATCCTTCCCATGGTACTTTGCAATCTTATTTTTATCTATCCATGGGAGAAAAATCTCTACGGAATCTTCCTACATGAAGGGTAACTCATATGGATCATACTCAATAACTTGTGGAGGAATATCATGGTAGTGTTCACTGACATAGTTAGGGCCCCTCAGATCCATCACATGTGTATCTTTCTTTTCCTTGTTCTGTAAGATCTCATACGTGCCATCGCCCATGGGAATATATGCATGTGTAAGGTTCATGCTAAGGAAACCTCCAAGGGAAGAGGACCAAGTCCTCAACAAGAGAATCCCCCAGGCATCTGAAACATCAATCACCAATATTTCCATGAGGACATTGATATGTGGAAAATATATCAACAATACCTCAATGTCTTCACACACCCCCAAGACCTCAACTCTTCTTGAATCAATACCACAAACATTTCCATAAGGTCGGGTTGTCTTCGAACCAAGTTGTTTCATTACCTTCAATGATATGACATTTGTTGAGGCCCCTTAATCAAGCATATAGTTGTTCAAGTGGAGGCCATTAATACCTAATAAAATATACAAAGGAGTTTTGTTGTCCCTTGGCCGATTGAGATACATAATGTTTAACATGATGGGAGGATCCTCCTTCTTGGTTGGCACTTGTAAGATTTTCAAAATTTCCCTTTTTACGGAAGGGATCTTACACATATCTATCACTGGGACCATCATATTCAGTTTTCCAAACATTCTTGCAACATCTATATTTAACTGAATGTCATATGTAGGAGTTGTCTTAGGAAACAACTCACATACCGATGGTGGAGGTGGTGGATCCACCTTTTCTGTTGATGGAAGAGGAGTATTAGGCTCTGATGGAGGGGCTGAAGCATTTTTTCTTCAGTAGGTTAGGATTTCCCTCCTCCTCAATTCCTTCTTTTGATCATCTGTCAATTTACTTAAGGCCCAAAGTCTCCCCTCTCTTTCTCTTATTCTTTTGGCTTCATTTGTAATATCCCTAGGCCAAACCCAATCGTAATGTAAATGAAAATGTACTTAAGCTGGTGAGCTGTTTAATATCATTTTGTATGCACATTTCATGGCATAGTGCGTGCATGTACTACGCAGATTCTAGGATACCACACGCAACATCTTAAGTGCGCATGATTGTGAGGTCAGCGAGCCTTTGTGTATATGCTATGTTTTATAGTTTGGTGAGCCAGTTATTATAAGCTAGGATTCTTATGTTTTCATTAGGCCGGAGAGCCTAGATGTTAAAGGCCAGTGCGCCTGTTTTTGTATATGTCTCATGATTAATATAAAATACATCGTTGCACGCAGACCGACCACGATAAAAGAGATGGGGAACTAAAATCCACTAGTTAGGGAAAGGGAGGGGTCTAAAAGTTAAGGAAAAGGGATAAGCTAGGGAGATTAAGCCAAAAAGGAATATTATATTAATATTTCTTAAATCATAAAGCATGGATAATTATTTTATCCCAAGTTCAAAAGTTGGGGACAAGTGGGCCAAAGTAGCTCCCAACATGACAATTGTCAAGTTGGGGACATGCATACATATTGTTGGGACTTAGTTCATTTCCTATCATCTTTCCATCACTCTTTCCATCATTCCTTCCATCATTCAACCATTATTCCATGAACATTCACACAACCATTGAGCTATCCTTCGTATCTTCATGACTGTACATGAACCTGTATCCATAGCCATTTTGTGTTGGTGTACCTAGTTAGCTTGGAAGCTAGACTGAAGAAGTGGGTTGCCAGGCCAGTGGGATATTGAAGAGGTGGGTTGTCAGGCCCATGAGAAATTTCTCTCTAGATGAGAGAATTGTTGGGAATTGATTTCCTGAAGGTGTTGAACTGCAACTACAGTGCTCTGAGACTTCCTTTCCGGCATGTTGCTAAAGCTCGGAAAGGAATTGGGGAAGCCGAAGGACTATTGAGAAGAGAAGGGGCACACTTCCTGGGGTGGGACAGGCATGTGGGGAATGAGGGACTGTAGGCTGCTAGTTGAGTTGGCACCTGAGACAAAGTCTTTCTTGTTGTCTATGATCATTTAGCCTGGTTAGGAATCCCTTTACCCAGGTGGATTTTAGTCCCAGCTCGGGGGTGACTCACTGTTGAGAGTGATGAACAGTGTGGTCTAAGGCTGGGAGGTTTGTGGAAGGTCTGCATGCATTTGGTGACATTATTGCCAAGATAAGTGCCAATTGTGTGATAAATTTACATGTTGCATTGTTATTTACATGATTATTTTTATGTCTTATCATATGTGCGGTTATAACTGTGTTTATTTTTATGGGTATTTCTTGTATATGATGGATGTATATGTTTACTGTTATTTTAGTGTAAATCCATGTATTTACGGATGTATTTGTATGTTTACGTTTTTATATATAAAGCTTCCGCAAGAGTTCTGTGTGTGTATATTTTAATTGCATGCAGTTCAAAAAATTTATGCGACATAGATCAGTTGGATGTTGGGTATGTTACAGTATGTTCCATAGAGAGAACAGTAAGAGTTCTCTTGTGTAGCGTGGCCCGACATGGATGGTTGGGGATGTTACAACATGGTATCAGAGCTTCAGTTTTCAACACAAAGCCTGGATCGGCCGAGCAAGTTGAGTTGAGGCGAAATTACATAGATAATTTATTTTGAAGTGGAAAATTTTCAAAGTGTAGAGCGTCCATGGTAAATTTAGAAACAACGACGCGGAATTGGGAAAATCCCCAATTTATGTTGTTAAATTCAAGAGAAAATGAAAGAAATTCGTACAATTGGTGAGATATTATGGATTTAATATATGTTCTAGCAAATTCAGACCTAGAATTGGTCGAATTTGAAGTTACAGTGATGCCATGATAGATGGAACGAGTTTAGTGGTTAAAATTCTCAATTCATGACTTGATTTTGGATAAATTCGTTCCAGGAATGTTAACCAACAATGATTTGTTGTTGCATAAGTTGAACTGGTGTTATCGGGGTGAAATTGAACGAATTTCATAGTTGCAAAATGTCTATGGTAAATTGGGGAAAACGTTAAGCAAAAGACCCAATTTCTGCAGTGGAATTCACAAGGAATTGATGCACATATAAATGAGTGTGCACAGAAGGGCACACTAAAAATGCATGATGCGTAGTGAAAAGCTTGTGATAAGTAAAATTTCGGCGTCGTGTGGAAAAATGTTAGTGTGCAAGTGTGCGCGCTAAATTTTGGCGTTGCGTGGAAAAATGTTGGTGTACAAGACCACGCGATACATTTATCATTGTGCAGTGTGTACACGCATAATAATGACGTGCGTGGTGTGCGTAGTGATGGCAGAGCGTAGAGGAGTTTGGTTGGTGCATGCACAGTATGAGTATAAGTTGTCACACGGCAATATAGTAAATGATGTGTGCAAACTATAGGTGCGCGGTGGGGCGTACTAAAATTTGTCATGGTGCAGTGCGCCGAGTGAAATGCGCACAGAATATCAGAGTGCGATACAAAATTTGTGCGCGGTACAGAAACTGCGTGCGGTGGATATTGGCGCACGACATAAAAGTAGTGCGCACAAGTTACTGGAGCGACAGAGAAGTGATATACAATGGTTTTAAAGTGCGTGAAGCCCGATTTACCTTCTGATGTTGTTTTCATGGTGAATGTGGGTTTATAGGTTGAAATTTGTGCACTCAAAGTTGTTGGAAGGGTGAACAACAACAGAAAACCAGTGATTTTTTGCGACGTTTTATATCATCTAAACATCATCTTTTTGCAGCGCGTTTTTGAGGGCCTTAACAAAGTTTTTAGCTACTCAAAAACCACGAGACATATGGCACACATTTTATTTTCAACTCAAATAATATATCTCGGAGAGAGATTTCTAATGGTGTAAATCATTTGTCAAACAGAGCTTTTATGAGAACGTTACAACACAAACAGTGGAGGGTAAATTTTAAGACCCATCTAACTTTAAAGAGCCATAACTTTCTGCTCGGGAATCAGATTGAGGCACAGGAGCAATCAATGGAAAGATATTGAACCATATAATACATTCAAAGTGATGAATTAAATTTATGGGTATGCTAAAAGTGTTTAATATGGAAAAGAAGGTACCTGTAACATTCCAGACCAAAAACACAAATTGGCCTAGAACTTCATCAGGTTGTAACTAGCAGCCAAGAACCCATAAAGAGGTGAAACTTGGAATGGATGTCCATAATATGTATATGAGGAAAACCAATTGATCTCCTATGAAAAATACAATGGAGTAGGTGAAAAAATTCATAATTACAACGCATAATTGTGCCTAGTTGAAGTGTGGACAAAAAAATTAATGGGCAATTTTCAAATAACCATAACTTTCTGCTCAAGACTCGGAATTGAGCATGGGAGAAGAAATTAGAAAGGTGTTGGAAAGTGGAATCTAAATATCCAACCATAAAATTGATTGGGGAATTCAAGTTTCCAGGAAATCAGAAGAACAAATTCTGATATATATTATTGAACCAGAATGGTTCATATTTTCATGAAATTGTTGAAACAGTTAGCCTGACAAAGTTTTTTTGGATGCACATTTTGCAAAGTTAACAACAATTATATCAGTCCAAGATCATCTTAGAGTCCAGAGTAATGGAAGAGGCACAATGGACTTACAGTCAGGAAGATGAGATTAGAGGGATGGATGTCCATTTGGGCATTGAAGGAACAAACTCCAATGGACATGGAGAAGGAAGGGATGAAAACATGAATATGGCAGAGACCATTAAAAATTTGCAGAAGGATGTCAAAATACATAAAGATGATAATGAAATTATTATGAGATCCAAGGAGCAGCGGCATGACTTCAACATGAAGTTATTGCAGAGATTGAACCGAATTGAAAATAAATTGGATAAGGAGAGTGGCTCAAGAAAACTAGGAAGATGCAAGTATTCTGATGAAAAAAGAAGAACCAAAAGTGTTAGCAAACATCACCACCACTCCCTGAGGCATTCCAAAAATAGAGCACACAACAGCTCAATTCCATCCCCTATCAGGAAGCCCAGGAGGTCTGTGATGGATGAGCTATGAGGAGAAATGAACAAAATCAAACCTCCTACATTTGATGGTGAGCATAAGAAGGATGAAGATGCAGATACATGGTTGTTGGGCATGAGAAATTATTTTCAATTTCATAATTATTCTTCTCATGCAGAAGGTAGAATTGCTATCTATAAAATCAAGGGAAAGGCATTAATGTGGTGGGATCAACTTGTGCAGTTGAAACACATCAAAGAGAAAAGTGTTACTTGGAGGGAATTCAAGAAGTATTTTAAGAAGAAATACCTGACTAAGAGATACTATGACAAGAAAATGAAATATTTCTTTGAACTCAAGCTTGGGAGTATGACCATAGATGAATATGAGAGAAGGTTTTTAGAACTCTTGAAGTATGTCTCTTTCATCAAGGATGAGACAGTTAAGATTCAAAGGTATTTGAGTGGATTGCCATCCTTCATCAGTGAAAAAATAAAGTATGATGATACAAAGACGTTGGAGGAGACCATAAGATGAGCTAAATGCCTATATGATCAACAGAAAGCAAGGCCAACTTTCCAAAAATCTTGGGAAGACAAAAATAAATTCAAGGTGGATCAAAGGAAGAAGGGATCTAAGCCACCATTCTTCAGAAATAATCCACAGGGACAAAAAACTCCTAGAGAGCCTAGAACGATTGAAATAGGGGGTCAAAGGCCAAGGCATCCACCTATTCAATGTTGGGGTTGTAAAGGAGATCACATGTTCAGATATTGTCCCCACAGAGGTAAAAAAGGGAGGATTGTTCACAATGTACATCAAGCTGAAATAGAGGAGGACATGGGCATAAATGTGCCAAGGATCTATGCAGCCCTGGACAACAAGCAAGCAGAGTATCAGTCACATATGATTGAAGTGGAAGGTATGATCAACAACCAAACCATTTCTATTTTAATTGATTCAAGAGATAGCCATAGTTATATAGATCCTAAGATGGTGGAAAGTTTTCATTTTCCAAGAAGCAATCATGGGAAATCTTGGTTGGTGCAGTTGGCTATAGGAGCCAAAAGAAAAATTAATGAGATGGTTAAGTCATGTCTTATGGACATGAATGGGTTGAACACTAGGGAAGATTTGAACATCTTGCCTTTAGGTTCCTATGAATGTCTAATTGGAATGGATTGGTTGGACCAACATCATGCTATTCTATACTGTCATAACAAATCATTTACTTGCTTGGATGAGGAAGGGAGTCTAAGGAAAGTGTAGGGAGTTCCCAGGGAAGTAACCATCAGAGAAATTTCAGCATTGTAGCTAAAAAAATGTTACAATAAAGGGTGTCAAATATTTGCAACTCGTATGCAAGAGACACCTAAAGATAAGGTGCCAAATTTGGAAGATCATGCAGTCCTGGAAGATTTTAAAGATGTGTTCATGGAGGTGCCAAGACTACCCCCAAAGAGAGATATTGGTTTTTCTATAAATCTAATGCCTGGAGCAGCTCCAGTGTACAAAGACTCCTTACAGAATGAGTACACCAAAGTTGAAGGAGTTGCAAATGCATCTTGAAGAACTTATGAAGACGGGGTATATATGCCAAAGTGTGTCACCTTGGGGTGCCCCAATCTTGTTTGTAAAGAAAAATGATGGAACATTAAGATTGTGCATTGATTTCAGACAGTTGAATAAAGTGACTATTAAGAACAAGAATCCTCTGCCAAGGATTGATGATATTTTTGATCAATTGAAGGATGCAAATATATTTTCAAAGATAGATCTCAGGTAAGGATACCATTAGGTAAGGATTAAAGAGGAAGATATCAGCAAGACCACCTTCAGGACAAGGTATGGTCATTATGAGTTCACAGTGGTGCCATTTGGGTTGTCAGATGCACTAGTTGTTTTCATGTTCTTAATGAATGGTGTTTTCCGAGAATATTTAGACAAGTTTGTCATTGTCTTTTTGGATGACATTATTATATATTATAAGTCAGAAGAAGAGCATGAAGATCATTTGAGGATGGTGTTGCAAGTATTAAGGGAGCATCAATTGTATGCCAAGTTGAGCAAGTGCTCATTTTATAAGAAGCAAATTCATTATTTGGGGCATATCATTTCAAAGGATGGGATATCAGTGGATCCTAAGAATATAGAATCCATTAGAGAATGGTCAGTGCCAAAGAATGTGACAGAGGTCAGATCATTCATGGGCCTTGCAGGCTACTATAGGAGATTTATTGATGGATTTTCAAAGATTGCACACCCAATCACTTCCTTGCTAAGAAAGGGTGTGAAGTTCTAATGGACATTGGATTGTGAAAAGAGTTTCCAACACTTGAAACAATTATTAACAAGTGCTCCAATACTAAGGATTACATACCCAAATGAAGACTTCATTGTATGCATAGATGCATGTAAAGAAGGACTTGGTGGAGTCCTCAGTCAAAATGGATTTGTGATATGTTATGAATCCAAGAAGTTGAAGGAGCATGAAAGAAACTATGCCACTCATGATTTGGAGTTGGCAACCATAGTGCATGCATTGAGGAAATGGAGACACTACCTCATGGGAAAAATGTTTGAGCTGAGAACAGACCATAATGGACTGAAATATTTATTTGATCAACCAACTCTAAATGCTACGCAAAGAAGATGGTTAGAGTTTCTAAGTGAATATGACTTTGATATAAAGCGTATCAAGGGGAAAGAGAACAAAGTGGTTGATGCACTCAGCAGAAGAGTACATGAAATGCATGCTACAACCATTATCATGTACCAATCAGATTTGAAGAACAAAATTATAGAGGCTACCAAATCAAATTTGCAATATAAAGAATTAGTGGCAAAATTACAGCAAGGTATTTTGCAATAGAAAATTGAGGAATATAAGCTAGATAATGATGAAATTCTCATGTACAGGGGAAGAATTTATGTACCAAATTCTCATGAATTGAAAAGTCCGATATTGAGGGAAATGCATAATGTACCTTATGTTGGACACCCAGGTTATCAGAAAACTATTGCAGCTATCAAGGGCCAATATTATTGGCCAAGCATGAAGAAAGAAGTTGCAGATTTTATTGCCAGATGTTTGGAATGTCAAAAAGTAAAGGCTGAGCATAGACACCCAACTGGTTTGCTGCAGCCATTACCCATTCCTGAGTGGAAGTGGGAAGTTGTAACAATGGATTTCGTCACCAAATTGCCCAGAACAAACAAGCAACATGATTCTATCATGGTTGTGGTGGACAAGCTTACTAAAGCTGCCCATTTTGTTCCAGTTAAGCTCATTCACAAGGTAGCGAACATTGTTGATGTTTATATGAAGGAAAGGATTATTCAATGGATTTGGAACAAATTTGAATTTTAGTACAGCTTATCATCCAGAATCAGATGGACAAACAGAGAGGGTGAATCAAGTGATTGAGGATATGTTGAGGATGTGTGTGATGGATAAACCATCAAAATGGGAAGACTACCTACACTTGGTAGAGTTTTCTTATAACAATGGGTACCTAGCATCTCTAAATATGAGCCCATTTGAGGCACTTTATGGAAAAAATTGCAACACACCGGTAAGCTGGGATAACCCAACAGATAAAGCAGTGGTTGGGCCATATTTGCTCAGGGAAATGGAAGAGAAAATGTTAAAAATAAAACAAGATTTAAAGGTTGCCCAAGACAGGAAGAAAAGCTATGCTGATAAAGGCAGAACTCACAGGGAATTTAAAGTGGGTGACCATGTATTCTTGAAAGTGAAGGCCAACAGAAGTTCCCTGAAGTTGGGAAATTGTTCAAAGTTGGCAGCTCATTATTGTGGGCCGTTTGAAATCCTAGAGAGGATTGGTCCAGTAGCTTATATGATTGCATTGACTGCATCTATGTCTATTCATAATGTATTCCATGTATCATTACTCAAGAAATATATACTTGATGCTAATCATGTTATTGATTGGAATGTGATTCATGTGGAGCAAGAAGGCGATTTTCAAGTGCACCCGGTACACATTCTGGACCGGAAAATCAAACATCTATGGAATCGATTCATAGGTCTTGTAAAGGTCCAATGGACCTGGTACGGTCCTGAAGATGCTACTTGGGAGCATGAGGATGCAATGCGGGTATAATACCCACATCTTTTTGAAGATTTTTGAAATTTTGTGGTATATGGGTACATGATGCACTGAGGACAGTGCATAAATAAGGGGAGGGGATTGTAATATCCCTAGGCCAAACCCAATTGTAATGTAAATGAAAATGTGCTTAAGCTGGTGAGTTGTTTAATATCATTTTGTATGCACATTTCATGGCATAGTGCGCGCATGTACTGCGTGGTGAAATGATGAAGTATGCACATTCTAGGATACCGCGTGTAGCATCTTAAGTGTGTGTTATTGTGAGTCCAGTGAGCCTTTGTGTATATAATATGTTTTATAGGTTGGTGAGCCAATTATTATAAGCTAGGATGCTTATGTTTTGATTATGATGAAGAGCCTAGATGTTAAAGGCCAGTGCGCCTGTTTTTGTATATGTCTCATGATTAATATAAAATACATCACTGCGCACAGACCAACCATGATAAAAGAGATGGGGGACTAAACTCCACTGGTTAGGGAAAGGGAGGGGCCTAAAAGGTAAGGAAAAGGGCTAAGCTAGGGAGCTTAAGCCAAAAATGAATATTATATTAATATTTCTTAAATCATAACGTATGGATGATTATTTTATCCTAAGTTCTAAAGTTGGGGACAAGTGGACCAAAGTAGCTCCCAACATAACAAGTGTCAAGTTGGGGACATGCATACATATTGTTGGGACTTAGTTCATTTCCTATCACCTTCCCATCATTCCTTCCATCATTCAACCATTATTCCATGAACATTCACACAACCATTGAGTTATCCTTTATATCTTCATGACTGTACTTGAACTTGTATCCATAGCCATTTTGTGTTGGTGTACCTGGTTAGCTTCAAAGCTGGACTAAAGAAGCGGGTTGTCAGGCCCGTGGGATATTGAAGAGGCGGGTTGTTAGGCCCGTGAGCAATTTCTCTCTGGGTGAGATAATTGTTGGGAATTGATTTCCTGAAGGTGTTGAACTGCAGCTACAGTGCTCTGAGACTTCCTATCTGGCATGTTGCTAAATCCCGGAAAGGAAGTGGGGCAGCCGAAGGACTGTTGAGAAGAGAAGGGGCACACTTCCTGGGGTGGGACAGGCATGTGGGGAATGAGGGAATGTAGGCTTCTAGTTGAGTTGGCACCTGAGACAGAGTCTTTCCTGTTTTCTATGAGCCTTTAGCCTGGTTAGGAATCCCTTTACCCAGGTGGAGTTTAGTCCCATCTCAGGAGTGACTCACTGTTGAGAGTGATGAACAATGTGGTCTAAGGCTGGGAGGTTTTTGGAAGGGCTGCATGCAGTTGTTGGGGCTTAGAAATGTACTATTCCCATCCACCTTTCCCTTCATCATTCTTCACATTTCATCGCCCCATTAACCTTTCACGATATCATTTCCATAAATATACTTGGGTTTCACCTTATTGTTCTCCACTTTATTCATTTTAGTATTTAAAAGGAATTTGTGATTAAATGTTAGAAAATCAACATGTTTTCATATATATCTCAAATATGTGTGAGCTTTGTAATGTGTAGGAATATGAGAAGGATTAATTCAAAGGATCAATTGAAGTATAAGGAAGTTTTGAGTTTATTTTAGTTTTGATTTTTTTTAGATTATATATATATAAATATAAAAAAATTGCGCATCCATCCTCGACCTGCATAATAAAAACAACACTAAGTGTTTCTATGATGAAACAGTGGATGCAACTGTCTTTACATGCTGAAACAATGACTCTGAGCCAAAGCAGATGGCTGAAACTATGTGTCCCGCTTCTTGAATTGCATTTTCTTGCCTTCATAAACCTACAAATCACACTTTGAACTCAGACCTGCAAATAAAACACAACCAAACATTAGAAATAGTCTACGAATCCATGCGAATGATCTTTTGCACTCTTACAAACTGAAACTCTAAATCTCATGTTGAAACAGTGACCTCGATGCATCTTCTCATTTTTTTAACTTTTGATCTCGTTTCCTTCTGGTTTTAATTGCTGCCATCTCTTCACCTTCCACGCCACACCTGCAACAACCATGCTCTAGCACCTAGTCTCTGAATTATGTGGCAATTATGTGTAGAAAATTCGATTAGTTCTTTAATTTTCTTATGGATCTTGATCCTGACCACCGAATCGAATTTGATTGCAAAGCAAGAAAATAAATCCTTATCCTTGTGTATCTCTTACGATTAAGTTCAATCTCGATTGAGTGGTTGAAACAACACTATTTTTTCGATTGATTGCTATCATCGTCATCCTTGGAATGAGTTATCCTGGTATGTTTGTTGTAACTCCTCAAACGTAGATCTCAGCGATGATTTGCAGCAAATCTTGCAAATATATATTTACAGTGAATCTTGCAAAATTCATTTTGCTGTCCTCCGTGCTCCCGTTGCTAGTATTAGGGAGACACATCTTTCTCTTTCTGCCAATATGTCGCATCCTCATCTAGCTCATTTGCATATCCGTGTAGATCCTAGTGCAAATCTGTGTAGATCCGTGCATATCCGCGTTAACTAGCAGAAGGTTATTGTGTGCTCAATGAAAACATGTGAGTTGCGCCAAACATGTGTCATGCATGCAGACAAGGTCGCACACATGTTTGTATACTATGGTGGAGAAGGGGCGTTGCAAATGAAAGAAAGCAAAGGATTGTATTGCACAACCATGCACACGGTCCAACTGCGTTTATTGTTCCAAAACAGCTCTGCTTGCCTATTTTACACAGAGCCTCAGCTTCAGATCTCTTGATTTGGCTAAAGATTTAATGATCGGAGGTAATTAAGTCATCACCATTCAATTTCCACAGGAACGGAGAGGGCTTTATGGAGTTAACGACGGTTCTGAATCTGTTGACATTCGGTGATTTTTTTTCATTTAAAGAGGCACCGACATTTCGAAATGGGAAAGAATGTGCCTTATCTGGCCTCAATGAAACGGTTTGTGACCCTGCATATGTGCATATAGAAATTACACTTGATTTCGAGTACTTGTGAGTATTGATCGCTGTCGTGCTCTCCATTCTTCGACACGTTTCTTGTCCAGAAAATGTCTTCTTTCATTTCCTTGTGTCCGGAATGGAGACGAAACTGCATAATCTAGTGAGATCCAATTTTCCTTACCCCCAAGTCGTCCCATTAAAATCATGAAGGATAACAATGTGGTGTAATTGGTGATTGCCATTGCGAACTCGTAAGGTATACCAGCTTGATTTACGCATAGTGTTTCACCTTTTGATCACACTCGCTTGATTATGTAGAGGCTTCGTGTATACCATGATAAGATCTGACCTGTTGAGGAGTTCTATCACAACAGAGGAAAACTACTTAAATTTCAATTTGCTGGGGGTATTCCCGAGTCATGGCCAAAACAATTGACTGCCTTGAATATTGAGGAAAGTGCCCGTAAACATAGATTAGCTGCTTGAACTTCATTAGTAAATCCTGCCATGAATAATTATGGTTCTGGCGGGTGCAACATTCTGAAGTGATACGTAATTAATTTTACCAATTAAAATTATCATTTTCATTTTATTTTTTCTTATATGGTTGTTTGTCGCACATTTACTATAGGGTATGAGCATGTTTCAGATATTGGAATCTTCTCCCACAGGAATTTAACCCATGCATCTATTTTTGGCCCCGTGATTTAAAGTATTGGCCTGCACGCAGGATGATAATGAGAGGCAAATCACAATTTATGCGGTCTTGATCCAGATCTACCCAGGCGATTGAGAGGCAAATCGCAAATCGCTTTTGTCTCCAACACCTGCACAACTCCACCTTATTAGATTGTCTGGACGAAGATTATTTGGAGAAGCTGAGGGAGAGAAGATTGCAACAGATGAAGAAGATGGTCGTGAAGAAGCAACTATTATCATGGTGCGCATGATATCATTAAGGTGTATGATGTTACTGATCATAAGAGTTTCAATAATGTGAAGCAATGGTTGAACTAGATCGATCGCTACGCATGATTCGAAAGCAAACAAATATGGAATTCAAGTGAGAATGTCAACAAGTTGCTTGTTGGAAACAAATGTGATTTGACTGCAGTTGATTATGATACAACCAAGGCATTTGCGGATGAGATTGGCGTTCCATTTTTGGAGACAAGTGCAAAGAATGCAACTAATGTGGAACAGGATTTCATGACGATGGCTGCCTAGATCAAAAATAGGATGGAAGGTCAGCCCGCCATGAATAGCAGTAGACCTGCTACTATACAAAGGAAAGGGAAGCCTGTTGTTTAGAAATGTGACTGTCGCTCAAAAGACAATTCCTAGAATAATTTTTACTGCAATTGGTTTTGAAGAAGTGCAAGATAACTGTATGTATTTTGGAGATCAGGAGAAACATCTTGCTTTTATTCATGATACTTTGTATAGCAATGTATTATTGTACTTATGCCTAGTTTCTAAAATCATATATAATTTTTTTTTCTTTAGGGTTTGGTAAACAAACAAAACTTTAAAATAATAATAATAATAATAATAAAACGAATAATACTTAAAGAACAAAACACAAACAATAAAACTTAACAAAAATTTAAAAACTGAAAAAAACTACAAATCCATATATAAAGTAGAAAACAATTAGCGAATAAAATATAAACAAACAAAAACAAAAATGAAATTTGCAAATGGACATCTCATTCCTGAAACCGATTTCCAAAAACACGTTTTTACGCTTAACGTTAATTTGTTTTCTTAAGTCACATTGGTGGCAATCAATGACGAAGAGAATAAATGTGAACAATAGGTATAATTGCATTTATTTTCCATCTCAATTAGCTCGCATTTGTACTTATCTCTTCCATTTTATGTTTTGTGATTCTCTCATGAAGATTTGATTGCAAGATTAATACTATAGACTGATTGCAGGAACATGACGCTCATTTTCCATGCCACAATGATCTTCAAGAATCACAACATTTTCCAGAAAAACATGTTTGCTAGACAGCTTGAAGGAGTCGTTACTCATCAAAAACAATTTTTTGTTACACAAACAACTTTTTGTGCATCTTGATGTTTGTTGTTACACAACACCCATGCTGATACACCATGTTGCAATACTCATATTTCAGCATTTTGCCAAATTTCATGATGAGACACTATCCTATTTCTCCTTCAAAGTTGATTGGTCATCCCCGATGTTGAAGCCATCTTCCACTGCCTTAACTTTCATGACTTCACACATGTCTATCTTTCTGAGTCGCATACATCTCTTTAGCTTTTTCCAGTTCAGTTTTACTTATCAATAAAACTATCCAACTCCCTTTCCCTGACTAAATTGCCTTGCCATAAGCATTGTTACTACTGAGATCTTTTCATTTATAGTCCTACCACTCTTTTTATCCACACTTGTATTGACTGATGTTGGATTCCTTAAGGCCCACCTTTCAACAAGTCTTGCCCCATCGACCTCAACACCTTATCTGGGATATAGACTAGAGTC
>SNQJ01S0005759.1:122671-141935 GCA_010110895.2 Picea sitchensis
TTGAGAAGATCCATGCATGGTTGCATGAGGACATGCAACAAGTTAAGTTGGGGGGTATGTTGGGGCTCAGAAATGTCCTATTCCCATCCACCTTTCCCTTCATCATTCTTCACATTTCATTGCCCCATTAACCTTTCACGATATCATTTCCATAAATATACTTTGGTTTCACCTTATTGTTCTCCACTTTATTCATTTTAGTATTTAAAAGGAATTTGTGATTAAATGTTATAAAATCAACATGTTTTCATATACATCTCAAATATGTGTGAGCTTTGTAATGTGTAGGAATATGAGAAGGATTAATTTAAAGGACTTCTCGAATACTTCCTCCACCATTTCAATATTTGAGGAGATAATTCAAGCCCATTCCAAGGAGAAGATCACAGAGATTTGGTTGGAATATCTTATCTAAGATATATGAGAGATATGTGTGAGGATTTAAAAGGATTATATTTTGTAATAATGGAAAATACGTTGAGAGAATAGTGGATCTTTAATAATGAGATGGTTATCTTATCTTCAAGGCTCTCATGTATAAAAGATAGTGCTCTCTCTTCATGAGAATTCAATTAGGATGTGATTAGAATCAGAGTAGTCATTAGGATTCAAAAGAGAATGGGATTCTTAGCTTTGATTCATATTCTTTCATTGTTATGCTTTCATGATTGTCATTTGATTATTGTTATGTAATTCAAGATAGCTTTATTGTGTGAGCTCACATATGTTATTTGTCATTAACTCTTCACATGTTGTATTGCTTTTCCTTTATGCAATTTCCTGCTTTCCTAGATTAGTTTCATTTCATCAATTTAGATTAGATTACTTCTACTTCAGTCCTGCATATATAGTGGGTGTGCTTCTTAAGCCTACGAACCTTCGATTGACAAATTAAATGGTTGGGAAAATACTACAACGGAATTAAACAACAATATTTTCTCCTAACAGCAGTTGGTGACATTATTACCAAGATAAGTGTCAATTGTGTGATAAATTTACATGGTGCATTGTTATTTACATGCTTATTTTTATGGGTTATCATATGTGCATCTATAACTGTGTTTATTTGTATGGGTATTTCTTGTATATGTTCGATGTATATGTTTACTGTTATTTCAGTGGAAAACCATGTATTTACAGATGTATTTGTATGTTTACATTTTTATATATAAAGCTTCCGCAAGAGTTCTGTGTGTGTATATTTTAATTGCATGTAGTTCAAAAAATTTATGTGGCATAACTCAGTTGGATGTTGGGTATGTTACAGTATGTTCCACAGAGAGAACAGTAAGAGTTCTTTGGCGTAGCTTGGCCTGACATGGATGGTCGGGGACGTTACATCGTTGATCTATTCTTGAGTAACATGTTCATCATTGAGATTATAAATCATGAAGTTTATATCGTCAGTATAATCTTCATCTTGTCAGGGGAAATCGTCTTCCCTATGGGGTTCTTGGCATGGGAGACACCAATATTCTATATCAACTATACGAATAGGTTTCAAAGTATTTGGGGCCTTTTCCTCTTGTTGATATCTTGGTTTCCAACCGGTGGCATCTCTCTGTTGTCTGGAAAACTGAGGTCTGGGAGAAGAGTGATTTCTTTCCACTGAAGTCATACGGTTCATAAGATCTGCACCTGAACAAACTGAGTATTCATTTGGTCTATCTTCTGAGTTAGGAGAGCAATCGGATCAGGAAAATTGTTGTTGGAAACCATCTTCCTTGATTTTGTTTTGTTATGAGGGTACTGAAAAGGCTCTATTTTTTAATCAAGGAGACTTTCTTCAATGTCGATACTGAACTGTTTAGCCTCTGCGAATGAAGTGGTATTTTTATCTTTAAGAATGTATCGAAACTATCCTTCAAAAGAATTCATGTAAAGGAGATGAATTGATTATGTTGTAGGACGATAGTCTTTTGGAATTTGATTGTACAACTTGTCAAATTTGGAAATGAATTCCCTCACCGTTTCATTCTCCTTTTTATTTATTTGATTGAACTGAGTCCCAAGTGTCCCACCATCTTCTTTTCTCGACCATATTCTCTTGAATAAGGTAGAAAAATCATCATAGGATGTGATTTTATTATCAGGGAGTCCTTTGAACCAATCAAGGGCTTCTTCAGTCAATGATGAAGCAAATAGTCTCATGGCCGCATCTTCATGATCAATACCAACATTGTCCATATCTTGACCCATGGCATAAATGTGGTCTTCGACAGTTATCACATTATTTCCTGGGAACTTTGGCAACCACTTGTTGACTTCTGTTGGCATCTTGTTAGGGTAACCTTAGATATTGGCCATGTTAAGGGGTTTGTAGAGGTCCCTTTCCCAAGGGCGATCCACTGGAACAAGAGAACAGGTATTATGAAAAATGGTTTTAGCAATGAGATACTTGAGGGGAGGCCTTCTTTGGTAAACCTTAGAAGGATCGAACCTCCTGGGGAGAAAATGTTTGGGGAAAGAAGGATTCTAGGAAGGTGGAGTTGCTAGATGAGTTTCAAAATGAACTCATCAAGAAAGTTGGAAAGAGAACGTACCTCGAGTGGAGTCGTTGGGATATATAAGGGAAAGGATTTGGGATAGCTTACCAAAGTGTCATTGGGGTACAAAGAAGATTCAAAATCTTCCCCGACAACATTGCCAAAATGTTATAGCGCAAGTTGTAGGTTGGGAAAATCCTGACCCAACCACAAATAAAGTGCTACAACTTTGGAATCCTACACTCAATGTCACCTCGATGTAGGTCCCACACTTCAAAGGTGACTAGGTCACTCTAGGGAGGAGATCCGGGTGACCCTAGGGGGATTGAGATGGAGACAAAGAGAAATGAAAGTGAAGCCCCTAGAGGTCAAGTCTAAGTGGAATGAAAGGTGGGAATATATGCCTTGTAAGTCAAGTGATTGTTGGCCCACATGTATAGTAGTTCTCTGATGATTGTACTTGCCCGAGACACAAGAAAATCCAACTTGCAATAATATATGTTAGTATGGATCAACTAGTTAATATTTTTGTCCATAATTTGCAGCAGTAGATGACAGATTATATCAGCAAATAAAGCATCTAAATAAGCATACAAATACCTAAACTAGTTAAGTAAATCAACATCAAGATTAGCAATGAATATAGAATGGAAAATGACACTTAAGAAGAAAGAGAAGATGATTGTTGTAAACATGTATTTTCTGCAGAAAAATGCAACCTTATGGAAGTATCTTTCAGTCACTTATATCAGCAAACTACACCATCTAAATATTCCAACAGTTAGCCCAAAATGTGCGCCCTAGTTAGTAGAGTAACTGAGCAAAATTTAGGAGCTAGTCTAAGGTTAGTTTAGGAGTTATGGCTAGTAGTTTATCTAGGTTTGATCAACCCTAATTGATGTAGGTTAGGTTTTGTAACATAAATAAAAGTAATGGGAGAGAGGGAAAGCCCTCATAGGGGAAGACTCCTCTCAATGAGGCAAACCAACTTCAAGTAAGAAACCTTTCAAAAGACCAAAAATTGTGTTTCCCAAGGCAATGATTTTATATATCCATTGCAAAAAGTATATGACTAGTGCCTTTACTATTGGGTTAATGGATCCAAATGAAGAAAGGGATAGAGAAGATACCTCCTTGGGGGTGTAAGCCCTTTTACTTCCCAAGGCAAGTTTCTCTAGCTAGGTTTTAAGATAAGAGGGTGTATGCCCTTATACTTCTCTTAGAAAACCCTTGTTTAAACAATGATATGAAGCATAAAATGATGAATACTATGGTGGGGGTGTATGCCCTTAAACTTCCCACCTATATCCTAGCGCAACAATTCTTGACTTGAAAAATAATGATAGCATAATAGTAAAAGACCATACCAAAATCAAGAGAGATGTCAAGATAATCCACCATAAAAGATAGAAAACATCATCCAAGGCTAGCGCCTCACTCCTCCATCAGCCATTCATCAAGATAGCTATAAACAAATGCACATGAGACAAATAGATCCAAGTGTAGTGAAAAATTTCAGATGAATACTTCTCACAATGAGGGAGATTTATGTTAAAATGAGATCTTATGATCTCTTATTTATATAAATGTCACCAAGGTGACCTGTCCACAAATTAAGGGGTAAAACACAATATTAGGGGTCAACAATCCTAATATTTCCCCCTTTAACAAAGTAGTATTAAACAATTCATTTAAAGTTTCACTTTTGCACAAATAAACCCTAATTTTACAAGGACGTCTCCCCTATAGGGGACGTTTTTCCACTTTGAAGAAGTTGTTGGTGTTGGAGAAGCATGGGTAGGCCTCCAAAGGCCACATGTAAAGCATCTAAATGATATCATCATGGTGAAGACCCTCTTATCCTCAAAACGTCCATGTGTCAATGAATGGCACCTCACCACCAAGCCCTAGCCCCCCAAACATGGTGTCAAGCTCAAAAAGAGGATGTTTTCCCCCTCCTGGGAAAATCATTTGGCAAGTGAGGGCTGGGCTATGTCGTCCAAGTCATCATCAAGGCATTCCAAGTCTGATATTTCTCATTAGGAATGCGTTCCATTGGCATCCAACCTATGGGATCATGACATAGGGGTCGTAGTGTCTCATTCATGGGTGCCTTTGTAGAGGGTGTGTGGTACCTTCATCCGCAATTCACTTTTTCCAATCCCATGAATTTAATTTTATCTTTATTTATTTTCATTTTTCTTTCAATATAGCACAAGGAGAGGTTGAAGGTCATTGCCCTGGCGTGGTGACTAGATGATGGCAATGTCACCCATAAACACCTAATGGAAATGAGAAGGTTGGCTCGTGATGAGACCCCATTTCTCTCATCCATGCAACTAAGAGCCATTTCCCTGGTTGGTGACTAGATGATAACAATGTCACACCACTAGATATTCATGTACGGGATAGGTCAACTCATGATGAGACCTCCTATCCTTCAGCTAACCTTTTAAGCATTCTTTATTATATTGTGGGTTCCCTTTACTCAAAGATAAGTGTTTCACTGCTTTCTTGGGTGATCCCTGGGTGAATTGTCTGGAATGTTTATACAAGGATTTTATCTTTTACCCAACATCAACCCCTCTAGGCCTTCAACCCCTTCTTCCCATACAATGAGGGACAACCCCTTCTTGGGTCAATACACCCTAAAATACCAAGAGATAAGGAAATGGAGGGGAATAATGATGGAAAGTGGTAAGTATGGTTGGGAACAATACGATGGCTCATTAAGGGAGTTCCCAGTAGAAAACACATACCCAAGGAAGACCACTTACTAGCGCACAATGTCAACCACCAATGTGAAGCAGGGAAAACGGCATAATTTCCAAGAATATATCATGAAATCTAGAGAAATCTAAGATACCACATAATCAAATGGATTAAATATTGAAATTATGCTCACCATAATACTAACTTGTACCTCATGGAGCAAGGCCCATTGCCTTCTGGAAGCTAGCTGGCGTGGTGGATGCCATCTATAAATATTTTACCATATGTGGTGGTGAGTGGGCTTCTCATATGTGAAAAAGGGTATTGTTGGTCATGTAGTCTCTCGACACTCCATATATGCAGCCTGAGGGCCTCGAGACATAATATCCTTAGCTATCCAAAAAATGGGGATAACACACAGTATTTTTAAAAAATGGTGGCTTATCCCGCTTCTTCCTCTGATGCACCTTTCTTTTCATCTTATCTTCCCAATCCTTTTGGAAGGTCGGTCTTCCCCTTTGATGCTCATAAATAAATTTAGTGCACCTTATGGTTTCTTCCAATACCTTGGGGTCATCATACTATATTTTATCACTAATAAATGAGGGAAACCCACTTAGGTACCTCTGAATTTTAACTTGCTCATCCTTGATGAATGCAACATATTTAAGCAGTTCTAAGAATTTTCTTTCATATTAATCTATCGTCATACTCCCAAGCTTGAGTTGAAAGAAAGCCTTCATTTTTCTGTCATAGTATCTCTTAGTTAAGTATTTATTTTAAAAATACCTCTTGAACTCCCTCCAAGCAACTTTCTTCTCATCAATGTCTTGCACTTGCACAAAATAATCCCACCATGTTGATGCTTTTCCATTCAACTGATAGATAGCAATTCTTCCTTCTGCCTATGCAAAATAATTATGCAACTATAAGTACTTCCTCATACCCAACAACTGGGTGTCTTCATATTCATCCTTCTTGTCCTCACCATCAAAGGTAGGAGGCTTGATCTTATTCATTTCTCCTTGTAGATCGTCCACCCCAATCCTTCTCTTATGATTTCTGATAGGAGATGGGAATTGAACTACTGTGTGATTTCCTAAAAGAATGATTTGGTGAGTGGTGATGATTCCCATCAACACTTCTTACTTCTCTTATTTTCTCATCATGAGACTTGCGACTTCTTGACTTAATCGACTCTGTCTCCTTGTCCATTTTCTTTTCTATTATATCCAAGCTTTGCATCAATTTGGTATTGAAGTCATCTTGTTGCTCCTTGGCTCTCATAAGCCGTTGATTATCATCTTTATAACTTTGGATATCTTTTTGCAATCCATTTATGGTTTCTACCAAGTTAATGCACTCCTTGGATTCCATACCATCAACACCCAACCCGACATACAAATCCCCAAATTCATCATCAGGAATGTAATTCCTTTGCACATTTTCCATGCTTTTGAATTTCTACACTGATTATGTCCTACTCTAATCACTGATAATTCTGCAAAATGTGTTGAAAACAAGATTTATTAGAAAAATTCATGACACAAATTCATGAAACTCTACGCCATTTTATCAGAATCCCTCCTTCAAAATCCCATGCATGCACAACACATGCCAATGCATGATGTCCATTTCAACATATACATTGTGTATCAGTATTGTGCATGCACTATAATTTATCTACACAACTCTAATATTTAGTGCGCACACCCATGCACCATTGTTTACTGTCTATTTCCAATTCCACACTCCTCAATATCATGTATTTAGAACACACATCTGTGCATTCTTACTTTATGTGCACCATGGCCACACTGAAATTCCAAATTTAGTCACTTATTAGTTCAAATTTTCCCTTAAGTAGAACTCGGTCCATACAGGCTCAGTGTTAAAACTGGAGCTTTGATACCACAATGTCATGTCCCTAGCCTCCCTATTTGGGCTGTGTCACACAACCTCAACTTCTGTAGCTTTGAATCAACCAAAATGTAACATCCCCAACCTCCCAGGCTGGGCCATGCTACCCAAAATGCTCTGACATTACTCCAATGTGACATCACCCAACATACTACTGAGCAATTCTTACTCCTAAAATCCACTGTGCATACTCTATACTAAACCCTAGTCTGCGCATTATCACTTGAAGTAATGCACTCAACCTCTATCTAGGTCGCATCACACTAACTTTCTTTTTTTAACACAACTTTAAGAAGCATAACTAACTAAAAACAATTGCACGCAACAACATACTAATCACACGACACTACTATGCACATAACCATCTTGGCGACACACACCAATTCTAATTGTCCTTGTGCATGGGGTCTATTTCCTTATACACACACATGAGTTCCAATCTCCTTTGCACACATGCTACTTTCCTGTGCACCCGACCATTCAATCTTTGCCTCAGAGACTCATGACCAATATCAAAGAATAACTTAACAGGAAAAACTATAAACAACTGTCACACTCAAGCATGTCTACAAATACAAACTATAAGCACTGTTATCCCCAGTTTAGGGATAACTAAGGAGATTACGTCTCGAGGCCCACAGGTCCTAGACATGGAGTACTGATGTTGAAAAGTCAACAAGAAATGTGTGTCTAATTTATTTTTCCCTTAAATAAATTGAATAATAAATATTAATCTATTATCTTATAATTACTTGAAATAGTTAAGTGAATTGGAAAATCAGTTACCTATAGTAAATTCGAGTTCAAAGGTTGACTGGTGGGACATCCAAGTCTAATTATTTGTAACTGAGTGATTCAAAGTTGTAACGGAGTTGGATGTGTAGTTATGTGAGTTGTGAAGTAGTTTAACTCAGTTAAGTGAGTTAAGCTCAATTTTACTAGTTGTAATTGAACTTACACTAGTGAGAGATCAATAAATTAATTATTAATTAATTCACAATCAATGATCTCACATGCAACTGAAGATTTACCACTTTTAACTACATGCATGTCATATCCAGTGGAGACCCAGTTGAGATAACAGGTGAAAGGGACAGCTTGACTATCAGTTGTGATTTGAGTGAGTGCACTTATGCAATCACACACACAGTGGATGTGCCCATGAGGAATGTGTAGCCTAGGCAAGAGGAATTTGAATTCATTTGTAGGTTTTCCATTAACAGGGATTGTGCAGAGGAGGCAGGTTGTCTGGAGGCAGTAAATTGGCACATGCATTTGCCAATTTTTGTATGACAGTGTGAGATGATTGTATATTGTACTGAGAGATCTTGGATTAGAGTTTTGTATGATATTGTTTCATGATCCATGATATAAACATAATATATGATAGTGGGGTTTTTATCTTTATGCTTTCCCGGTAAAACATCTATGTTATATGTGATTGATCTTTCTTCTTGATATTGTAATTGGCGATCGTGTTTTAAATTCCACAAGAATATTTGTAGAAGTGATTATGTATTTAACAGTGGCATATAATTTCTATATCGGGAGAATCCACACAATACATAATTTGTATTGAAATTTCTACATGGTATCAGAGCGCAGGAAACTGTAGAAGCTAAGTTTGTGACTGGATAGAATTTGAATTTGCAGAAATACTTTCTTGGTGCTACAACTGATTCAAGATCGAAATAGATTTCAATGGCTTGAGGTTAGAGTATGCAATCAAGGGTAGCTCGAACTATATTTCTTGGAAGATAGGATGGAGGAAGTACTCAAAGACAATGGCTTGAAGGAATTCATTGACAAGGATGTTCCTAAGCCAGATGCTGCAAACGCTACAAATATTGATGTATGGAAAAAGAAAGTGGAAAAGGCAAGGAGGATCTTGTTGGAGGGAGTACGAGACCACATTGTCTCAAACCTCCATGGGAAATACACACCGTATGCAATGTGGAAGGATTTGACGGATCTATTCCAAAATAGTAGCGACCATAGGAAATTGGCGCTCAGATATAAACTCAGGAAGATCAAGATGGAGAAGGGCGACTCCATTCCAAAATATCTCACGAAGTTTCTCCAATGTCGAGATGATATGGGGAGTGTGGGAATAATAGTCACTTATGATGATTTGGTGAGCTTGGTGCTCCTAGGACTTCCCAAGAGTTGGCACAGTTATCGAGACTCTGTCAATGGAAGGGAAAAATTGCTAGTTTGGGAACGACTACGGTCAGATCTAGTGCAGGAGGAGTTCAGGCGGAACACCAGAGATGGATCTTCATCAAATAATGATGATGAAGAGGATTGTGATGTGGCTACTAAGGCAAGGAAAGGGAAGGGGAATAAATTCCATTCAAAATCCGAGTCTAAAGTCAAGAAGCTAGATTTTTCCAAAGTGAAGTGCTTTCACTGTCACGAACATGGGCATCTCGCTACTAACTGTCCGCAGAAGAAGAAGAACAAGAAGGTTGTTGGAGCTGCAGTTGGTGAGGCCCTTTCCTTGAAATTTTAACTTGACTTCTCCTTGATCACATGCATGGCGTTAAGTGCATTGGGATTGGTGTGGTATTTGGATAGTGGCGCTTCCTTCCACATGACAGGAGATAAGGAGATTTTCAGTGATTTGGAGGAGAAAGATCTCAAAATGAATATAGATATGGGTGACGATGGACGATACAATGCGACTGGAATTGGTACCATTACCTTTCATAGGGAGTCAAGTAAACCATTTCAATTGAAAGATGTTATGCATGTTCTAGGTCTGAAGAAAAACTTGGTCTCAGTCACAATGTTGGAGGATATCGGCTATGATGTTGTTTTCAAGGATGGAAAATATTTTCTGTGACATAAAACAACGGGTCAAGTCAAGAAGATAGGGATTTGAGTTAATAATATCTACAAGCTAGAGGTAGATGGTTGCACTGCCATGATGGGAAAGGTAGAAAAAGTTGTGAGTCGGGATGAGGGAAAATTATGGCACAGGAAATTGGGCTATCTTCATCATGGATCCTTGAAAATCATGCAGCAAATATCTATTGGAATTCCAATGGGAACACTTGATCAGTTAGATTAGTGCAAGGGTTGCACCATGGGGAAGTATGTAAAGTCCACCTTTCATGAAAAGGAGAACTGTGCTTCGGTGATCTTGGAGAGAATTCACACAAACGTGTGTGGACCATTTTCAGTTGCTTCAACAGAAAAACATAAGTATTATGTTTTTTTTTTTGATGAATTTTCTCGTAAATGTTGGATCTTCTTCATGCAAAAGAAGGAAAAAAAAATTCTCAAATTTTTGTGAGTTTAAAGAATTGGTGGAGAAAGAGTCAAGGAAGCAAGTGAAGGCTCTGAGGAGCAATAATGGTGGAGAATACATCTCTAATGAATTCAAATATTTCTGCAACAAAGAAGGAATTCAAAGAGAACTCATATCCCCTCATAACCCACAACAAAATGGGGTCGCGGAGAAGAAGAATAAAATAATCATGGGTGTTTCATAAGCGATGTTGCATGATCAGTGCCTACCAATGCATTTGTGGGTGGAAGCATGAAATATTGCGGTTTATGTGCAAAATAATTGTCCTCATAGAGTACTTGGCATGAGTACACCTGAAGAATCTTTCACTGGTAAGAAACCAGATGTTTCTCACTTTAGGATTTTTGGCTCATCTGTTTATGTGCATGTGACCAAGAATGCCAAGAAGAAGCTGGAGCCGACTACTGAAGTTGGGATATTTGTGGGGTACACAAAAACACCCCATAATTATCGTGTGTATTTTCCTAACAGTAAGATTACTGTTATGCGATGGGATATAAAATTCAATGAGGGGAAAGCCATGCGGTTGTCGCTTGAGAGGGAGCTAGACTTGCATGTGGAGGAGGAACCGTTGGTTCCCAAAGATGAGTCTCAAGATGTGGATCAACCACATGAGGAGGTTCATGGAGTGGAGGAAGCCACTCATGCAGAGCCATACATTAGAAATGGCAGAAAGTGCACCACAAAAGCTGATAGATTGAGACTAGATGTTGCACAGAATGTAGGAGCCCCTACTTCACAGCATAGACAGATACAGTCTCCTGATCGATTTATTGGATACATGGCTCTCATGAGAAAATGTATTGTGACTTAACCATATTCCTTTCAAGAAGTAGTGTAGGATCCCACTTGGGTTGATGCAATGGTGGAGGATTATGACTCCATTGTCAAAAATGATGCATGGGAAATTGTCCCAAGACCGGTCGACAAATCAGTGGCAGGTTCGAGATGGATCTACAAGGGTAAAATTTTAATCATTGTTATTTATGTTGATGATTTAATACTGACTGGTGATGAGAATTTGATACACTCATGCAAGGAGGACCTTGAAAAGGAGTTCGAGATGAAGGATTTGGGCCTCCTTCATTATTTCCATGGATTGGAAATATGGCAGCGAGATGGTGAAATTTTTGTGTCTCAAGGAAAGTATGCAAGGGAGATACTAGGTAAGTTTCACATGGAGGGTTGCAAACCCATGGATACTCCTCTTCCAATAAATAGGAGGAAAGGTTATGCTACTTCTGGAGAGTTAGTGGATGCTATTGTCTATCGACAGTTAGTGGGTTCGCTAATGTATCTAATGAACATGAGACCGTACATTTTCTATGATGTTAACCAACTGAGTCAAGCGATGGTTAAGCCTACCAAGATCTTTTGGAAGGTGGGTAAGAATGTCCTGAGATACCTGAGGGGCGTATCTGAGTATGGCTTATGGTACATACAAACAGATGAGGTGAAGTTGCATGGCTTCACTGATGCAGATTGGGTGGGCAGCCCAACGGATAGAAAGAACACATCAGGGGGGTTCTTTAGTATCAGATCTATAGTTGTTTCTTGGTATAGTAAGAAGCAGAGATTTGTGGCACTCAATACAACGGAAGTGGAATACATGGCAGCGAGTCAAGTTGCATGTGAGGCTATCTAGATGAGAAATATATTGGTTGGTTTGTTTGGTTCTCATTTAGATCCGACCGTGATTCATTGTGATAATCAGAGTTGCATTAAACTCTCAATTAATCATGTGTTTCATGATAGATCTAAGAATATAGATATCCGATATCATCATCTTAGAGATTGTGTGTAGTGGAAGATCATGTTGCTTCAGTACATTCCTACGGAAGATTAGGATGCAGACATTCTGACGAAGGCACTCACCAGGAGAAAATTTGAATGCCATAAAGACAAGATTGGGGTGAAGGATAATCCCTTTCTTGTTGAGAGGGAGTGTTGAAAAGTCAACAAGAAATGTGTGTCTAATTTACATTTCCCTTAAATAAATTGGACAATAAATATTAATCTATTATCTCATAATTACTTGAAATAGTTAACTGAATTGGCAAATCAGTTAGCTATGGTAAATTCGATTTCAAAGGTTGATTGGTGGGACATCCAAGTCGAATTAGTTGTAACTGAGTGATTCGAAGTTGTAACAAAGTTGGATGTGTAGTTATGTGAGTTGTGAAGTAGTTTAACTCAGTTAAGTGATTTAAGCTCAGTTGTACTAGTTGTAACTGAACTTACACTAGTGAGAGATCAATAAATTAATTATTAGTTAATTCACAATCAATGATCTCACATGAAACTGAAGATTTACCACTGTTAACTACATGCATGTCAGATCTAGTGGAGACCCAATTAAGATAAAATGTGAAAGGGACAGTTTGACTATCAGTTGTGATTTGAGTGAGTGCACTCATGCAATCACACACATAGTGGATGTTCCCATGAGGAATGCACAGCCTAGGCAAGATGAATTCAAATTCATTTGTAGGTTTTCCATTAGCAGGGATTGCGCAAAGGAGGCAGGTTGTTTGGAGGCAGTAAATTGGCACATTAATTTGCCAATTTTTGTATGACGGTGTGAGATGATTGTATATTGTAATGAGAGCTCTTGGATTATATTTTTGTATGATATTGTTTCATGATCCATGATATAAACATAATATATGATAATGGGGTTTTTAGCTTTATGCTTTCCTAGTAAAACATCTATGTTATGTGTGATTGATCTTTCTTCTTGATATTGCAATTGGCGATCGTGTTTTAAATTCCACAAGAATATTTGTAGAAGCGATTATGTATTTAACAGTGGCATATAATTGTTAGATCAGGAGAATCTAGGCAATACATAATTTGTATTGAAATTTTTACAACTGAGAGCCAAATCGACTTGAGAATGGCCCTGGAGGGCCCATATTTTCTTCCTTCAATGCCTCCACTTTGTCAGCAACAACAACATCCATCACCTTGGCCTGGTCCTGTAGCAGAAGTGGATCTTTCTCCATGAGGTAATGAGTCTGGGTATTAGGGTATGTGTCACTCTGATCCTCAAAATCTTTAAATATGTGCATTTGATTCCTTGTGTTTCTAACAGGTGCTTGGATCTTATGCCTATCCACTTGACCATATCTAGGGGGAATGACAAGATGCCATAGTAATCTTGTGCCCATAGGTTTTGAGTTTCCACTGAGGGGATTCATGAGAATCCATTGTCCACTCCCACCATACTTACCACTTTCCATATTTCTCCCGCTCATCCATCCCATTACACTAATCTGGGCATTGGGTTGGCCAAATATATAAGGGTTGTACCTTACCTCTTGGGAAGAAGGGGCTAAAGGCCCAGAGGGTAAAATAAGCTGGAAAAATATAGAAGCCAAAGAATGAAACCTCGAGATGCTTCACCCAGGGATCCCCAAGAAAGCAGTAAAAATCTTCTTAGAAGGAAACAGAAGGACCCATAAAAAATGACAAAACAAGACCTAGTTGGAGGATAGGGGGTCTCATCACAAGCCAACCTATTAGGTCCATGGGAATGTAGCGGTATGGCACTACCAGCATCTGGTCACCATGCCAGGGTAGTGGCTCTTGGTGTCATAACCAAGAGAAAGGGGGCTCATCACGAGCCAACCTTCTCATTTCCATGAAATTCTTGTGGGTAACATTGCCACCTCTGGTCACCACACCAGGGAAGTGTCCCCTGACTAGCTTCTTGAAGAAAAATAAATAATAGTAAAAATAAAAGGCATGAATGGGCTTGGAAACATTTGCATCCATGACAGGTGCAACTCACCTTCTACAAAGGCACTCACAGGTAAGCCATGCATTTCCCTGCTATCACTGCACCCCTTGTCAAGACATCCCTTACCACCTCATCCACTCACATGGCTTGGATTTGATTTCTCCAGGAAACACCCCACATCTAGTAAGCATTAGCCCAATAGGAAGCCCTATCACTTCCTGCAAACTTGGCTTGCAAATTAGTATAATTTCTTTGAGCACTTAATTGGGTAAAAGGGGTTTTATGCACATGTTTAATAATATTGATGATTAGATGTGATTGACATTTCTATGATCCCTATGACTTATGAGCCCATGGGGGGCATATCTATTGATGTGCATGACCATACCCGATGGAAAGACACCCATATGGACAAGTACACATGGGGAGATGATTAGTTTGGACCTCCATGTGGTTGAAAGCCCACCAGATGGATGTTTAGACCCCAGCAGGAGGTAGAGATAGATCAAAGGGTTTTCACCGGAGAAGAAGAGGACATTCCACCAGAGGCATCTTAGAAGGCATGTACCCGGAGGGTTTGTACCCTTTCCACCAAGACGTTGGCCTTGGAAGGGCCATGACATCACCAAGACTCCCATGATGTCATCTAGTGCTTGTGAAGATTTTGGGAGGCAGTTGTGGAAATTGTGGCACGTGTGGCAGCTTCCGGAGGCCCAAGGGGGCCTAACCTTTTGCTCCAGGAGGCCAACATTTCCCTATAAGGGGACAACGTCACCCTAAAAGGGCACAACGTCTTCATCTTTTCTTGATTTAGGGTTTGATTTTGACATTTAATGTAAAAACAATATTATTATGTATTTTTGGCCTTGTCGGCCTTTTGTGACCTAAATTTCAATTAAGGTCATTGGTATGGTATAAGTAAGAAAGATTAAAATCTCGTTTATTGATAATATTTCACTCACACTTGTGTGAGGTTTGAAATGTGTGCCCTCTTTTAGGGTTTTGGCTGAAATTACTAGTGCGCACTTGTTGAAGGAGGCTTATTTTGGCTATTTTTGACATTTTCTTGGTGGAAGGTTTACAACTAGGGTTTGGCATTGATGATACTTGGTGAATGTAAGTGAATTTCTACAATCCTTCCATTACTTGAATGGTTATAGTATTTTACTTGCATTTTGTTAATGAAATTTGCTGGAATAAACCCTAGGAAATAAGCACATGTTGGTGTCCTTATTTTAATTCCCTGCTAAGATTGTGCCAAGGAGTTTTTACCTATTGAAGACATTGTTAGGGCCTTGCCATTGCAACACCCTAACTTTTCTCTTCAATCCTAGTCGTTTTTATCTTGTCATTGAGCTAAAGAAGGAGGAAAACACACTAAGGCCTAGGGTTACTACACCTTAGTGAGCCTTTTTCCCCTAGGGTTTGATGGTTGAAGCCTTGTCTCAACAACACTTCACCATCAAATTCTCTTGTCTTTAGCTCTTCCATTATCATATTGCTTCTTCAACTCTTTCCACTACCTTTGGCTCCATTTTCCCTATGATTTCACTAGTCTAAGACCTTTTACTTGAGTGTTTTTTTATCATAACCTCCAAAATCTTTGAACAACCATTAATACCTTCTAACCCTAACCTAATAACCCTATTTCTGTCATTTATCCATTTGATTTATAGTTATACTTTGCAGCATTTAATCATTTTATAAGCAATTGATAGATTGGCTAAATGCATAGTGTTCTTTGCTTATGATGAATGTTGGTATTTTCACATTGATGATAAATCGTCCTTGCTCATTGTGAAGCTTCTTTTTAAGCATTTATTGTGAAGTGACATATTGTGATTATTTCTATTGTACATCATTGATTTGCTTCATCAATATTATCAGTAAATTTCTTTATATCAGAAAGTCCTTGATTATATGAAGTACTAACCAACAAGTGATCTTGCAAATATATAGTTTCTTGTTGCTTTGTTCCAGGCAGGTACATTTCTAGTTATCATTATCTTTATTGGTTGTTTAGATGGAATTTCTGATCGGTGGTGACTTGTGAGGGGAAAACTTTTACTTAGCTTTAAACCTTTTCTTTTTTAAAACCCCAAGTCATCGAGGATGTCTCCCCTAGGCCTACCACCCTAAATAGAAAGGGATACCCTATTTAAGTGACAGTGATAGGGTAGTCTCATGTTTTGTTAGTTTTTCTTCTTTACCTTTCCTTTATCCTTCAAAGTACAAATTGTGCGATAAAATTTTGGCGCCGTTGCTGAGGAACACCGAGTCAATTCTCCTCAAATTTGACACTTTTTCAGTAAGCCTTTCCTCAAAGAATATTTATCTTACAAGATTACCTGGTGACTCCACTAAGGATGATTCCCTTATTTCTTTAATGATTTCAAGAAAATTATATGTCGACTCTGTTAGAATATGAATGGATGTGCTCATTTTACCATTGGCAATATCACTATTTTCACCCAACCATAGGCCGAAGCCACCCTCCGAGCACCTTAACCTTGATTGAGAATCATTCCAGAAGCAAGCCCTGGGATAGATATCCAAACAAAGGGTAGTGCACCTTTCCCCAAGGATAGCGCATCAAACAAGAGCTAATAAGATATTCCAAACCCTAACCAAGTGATAGTCCAATCCAAATGTGATCTGCTAGATGCAACAACTGCAATGGAATCTCTCCTCAAAACCTGTGCACAAAACTGGGCACTGCAGTGTGCATAAGTGTTTCTCTGCAATTCTGAGACTGCATGCCAGAATGAAGGCTAGCCTCCTGTATTTATAGTAATTATGGCTAACTACCTGGGCCGATTTCTCATTCTGGGTATCTGTCTGTTCAGTATATATTATTTCTTCTGGCTGATTTCTTCTCTTGGAGGCTAATAACCTAATACAAGTTATCTTCTTGAGCCAACATATCTTCTAGAGTTATTAGCCAAATCATTTGGGTTTCTTCTTGCTTCCCGTAATATTCTATTCTCGTCAGGTTTACACGTGGAGGTAAATACCTCCCATAGTTACCATAATATCAACACTTCGTCCTAGCTAGGGAGGTATTTGAAGGTAATGGTCTTGAGCACAAACATACCATTTACCTAGTAGCATCAACATAGTCGTATATACTATCTCATGACTAGATCATGAGCATCGTCATCACCATCAGTGTCATCAGCCGTATCATCTCTTAAAACCATACTCCATCTAAGTAATTAAACATGATTTTGGATAAGTCACTCACACCATAGAGTGACACAAGAGCCATTCTTCTAATCTGGACATATGTCCTAGAATATTAAATGTTCTGAACCATTTTCTGTCTGGGAAATATTTGTTCTTTGATCATCCATCTAGCTGATAATTATTCACAAAACTGTTAATAGTCTTCAAGGAAATCAGAACAAAGAGAGAACACAACTGTGTCTATCCATAGTAGTACATAACTATAATCCAGTGGTACACTACCATACCAAGTACCACACAAGTACTTGATTAGTAACAAATAGTGGAACACATCCACCACAATAGTATACATCTATTTTCATACAGTCTTCATAACAATCATCTGATATCAACCTGCATAGAAACAATGTTATGATATAAACGGAATCATCTGGGCCATTCTTCCACTCACATCTTGTGAGATCTTGGAAGATAATTTTCCCTCAAAAGTTAATACATCAATGATGAGCTATCTGGACTATTCTTCTCAAGCAACGAAGAATAATTGTCCTAATTTCTGAGCCTGGACCATTCCCCACCCTGGGCCATTCCTCTTACACTAAACAAAGTGTAACCTGGAGAGAATGAGTCTACCCTAAGGAATGCATGTCCCTGATTGCTGAACCTGGACCATTCCCCACCCTGGGCCATTCCTCCGGCACTAAATAAAGTGCAACCTGGAGATAATGAATCTGCCCTAAGGAATGACTATCCAGACCATTTCCCATGTTAACCACAAGAGGAAATGACTGTCCTGCACCAACCTCCAAAATGGACCATTCCCCATGTTAACCACAATGGGAAATAGTTGTTCGGCAAGGGGGGATAGTCTTCTTGAGTAACCCTCAAGAAGAGAGACTGCCCTAGACCACTCCTCATGTTAACCACAATGGGAAGTCATTGTCTATGGTACATCAACAATCTGGACCATTTTTCAAACTGAAAAATGACTGTCCATCAATCAATAATACATCAGTGCTCCCTCCCAACCTGAAAGTCATCTCTTCCTTTTTCAATAAGGAAGTCATCTCCACGAGCTCCATATTGAGTACGCAAACTCTTTCATCTTGGACAAAAGCTTTACCAAAATGTCTTCTTATCTGTTCATCTGTGGAGATATGTATTGGAGAACAACTTTCTCCTTTCTGGACTTCATCACGGATAAGGTAATGCTTGATCTCAAATGTACATTGGTTTGGAATACGTGTTTTATCTGAAGGCTGCATGTAGCTCTGATCAATAAAGTATATCATTGTTGGAAAACTGGAACATATCCATGTGGCATTTCTTTTTTCATCATGAGATATGATCTTCTGAGTAATCATCTTGATACAATATCTTTGTTGTAGAATATCTTCACCACGCTTTTGTTGTGCACTGGAGGTTCTCCACTAAGTTATCTTTTTCCATCTGAATACAAGGGTCTCTTTCTGGAATGCTTCAAAGTCTTGATGTTGCTCTTCATACGCTCTTTGTTCAATTGTTCTAGAGAACAATTTGTGCATTCATCTGATGTAGAACTCCAACCCATGGATATTTTGGATGATATAAAGACTTATGTAGATGTATGTTTGGTTTATTGGAATATGTAATCATCATAGTCTTCTCCCTCCATCTGGGAGAACCTCTAGTTCTAGATTTTGCAATGCTTGCATATATACACTGTTGTTCATCACAACTTTCAGTTCCTCTGCTTGATTTCTTTTATTGAGTTCATATCATGTTGGTAATCTTGTGATACTTAATACAGTGACTGGTTGTTATGGCTTCTCTTTCTTTCTTGGAATCTTCATGTTCTTCCTGATGTTTTTTCTTTAGCTCTTGGGTCCATGGAGTTTCTTATAGATTCCATGCCCTAAAGATTCC
>SNQJ01S0005759.1:141945-153296 GCA_010110895.2 Picea sitchensis
CAATCCCTCATCATGAACCTATACTAACCAATTCATTTAACCCCTTAACCTCCATATGAATTCGGGTTAAAATTCTCAATCACTAGATTGTCGGAGTTTTTATGTCAGAGTGTTTTCAAACTGATCGAGGTAGTTACTTTGATGGATTGGAGTTAAGTCCTTTGAATGAGTTGGAGTGATCCAATGTGGCAAGTGTCTAATCCATGATCAATCTCGACCATTGGTCTCTCCTTTTCGATGGACGGTCAGATCGTCGTCGGAGTATGAGGTGTCGGAGTATCATAACACTTGTTCTCATGACTTCTCCAATGGTCGGGTCTGAAACGCCGAGTTGTTGGAGTTGAGATATGGCAGGGGAATCTGATAGGATGTGGGTCTGAAACAGGCAAGATTCGACAATGGAATACTCTCAATAATTATGGTCGTCGATATGGAACCACCTTTTCTCCAGATCAAATCATGACCATCAATTTGAATGCAAACAAAAACCATAGAGATTCAATGGATTTCACTCGGTTTCAAGGCATGCTCTGTACACGACCTGTTACACTACCAAATTAAAACTCTCTCTCTTGTTCGAGGATAATCATGCACATAATCAATTCATACACGCAAGATAAAATACAGTGGCACACAAATCTAAGATTTTCTATTATATCTGATAAGGAATTTACTGATACAACAATATAAGTTTTGTTCCTCTTTGGTTTCTCGGACCTATGCACACCACACACACCCACACTCTCCACACATGCTCTCTCCTATTCATTTATGATTACAATATATATATATATCCCAATGATTCTCGAATAATTCAAAACAAACTATCTAAGTTATCTTAACAAACCCTCTAACTTAGAATTTTTTCTCCTCAAACTTAGCAACAAACTAACACCTATGAAAACTAATCAAACGAAGATATCTCCTAGATATACTTCATACAACTATTACAAATGAAGATAAAATTTAGGAAACCAACTTCCTTAGTAAATGTTTGTGACCCTTGGGTCAATCTTGAAATTAACTGGTTGATGCTCCTACATCACCTTTAGAAACAATCACGAGCAATAGGGGAGAAAGAGGGTATCATTTCCTAAGCCCCCTTTTAGGTCTAAAGAAAGGAGATGTAGAACCATTGATCAACACGGAGAATGACACATAAAACAAACAACTCGTGACCCAATTAACAAAGGGTACACAAAACCCAAATGAAGATGCATTAGTTTAATATACAACTAATTAATTATGTCATATGCATTTGAGAGGTTAACGTTTAACACCATAGCTTTGATGTTCCTAGTTTTAATGGAGTGAAGGCCTTCTTGGGAAACCCCAATGGGCTCATGTATTTGCATCCCCTTGAAAAACTAATATTACTCACCGGAAATAGATTTCCATAGCAATCTCTTAACCCTTTTTGAGATGATCTTTGCAATTATCATGTATATGCAATTACATAGGGATATTGACCTATATTCTTCAAAAGAAATAGGGTTGTTTGATTTTGGTTTCATAGATATAAAGGTTGAATTAAATGATGGAAGCATCCACCCTAATGCCCTTGATTCCCCAATAACTCTCAATAATTCAAATTTCGACATGTTATAGAACCCAAGAAAAAATTCAACTATCCACCCATTAGGGCTAGGGATTTTGTATTTTTGAAAACTATAAGGACACACTACAATGCTTCCCTAGAAACCTCCTCCAACAAGGAAAGATTGTTCTTTTCTTCTACAAAGTTGGGGAAGTAAGAGGTCATCTTAATCACTTTCGTTATAGTGTCTCTTCCATATACTTTGAAACATGATTTAAAATGGTCCACCCTTGCCCTTGATATCTCCTCAAAACTTGTGGCCATTGAACCACTATCCTTTCTATCTTCCAAACAGTATTAATATTTTTCTTGTGGCTAGTAAATTGGTAAAAGATTTTTGAATTTTCATCCCCTTTTTCATGCCAAAGGGCATGACTTTTCAGTCTCCAGTCTTATTCTTTTTCTGCTAAAAGTTTCCTTCTTAGTTGCTCAAGAGATATTTACTTCAACTTTGGATTCCTTAGTCAGATACCCCCCACCTTCATCATTATACAAAAGTTTCAGTTTTGCCTCAACCTGAGAGAGGTTCTCTCATCTCTTTCCTTCTTCATATGTGCCCAAGTAGTAGCTATTTAACCTTTTTTAGATTAGCCGCAAATCGTAGAGTAGCATATTCTCACATCATCCCATCATATGGTACCTAGTGATCTTTAATTAACTTAATGAAATCCTCTTCCTCTAACCACCTTAGGTTAAACTTAAAGGGACTAGAAGTTTTTTTTACTAGCAAAAGCCAATTCAAGTAGAGTAGTAAAGTGATCTGAATCCCCACCATAAATTACCCACTGACTCATTCTAACTTAATTGAAAGAACCTATCCAACCTTTTGTTCCTTCAAGTAGGTTTCATTTTTATAGGCCCTATATCATACAAACTAGAGTCATCCAATTTCCTACAAAAATAGCTTGAGAGGGAGTCAACAAGAGCAGTTGGACCCCAAATCTTTGAAATTCCAAGAGAAAAATTCAAATAAGCACCTATGATATTATTGTCATCATACATCTAGTCTTTGCTAAAGAACGCACCCTAGAAAACAGGTCTATCATTGTATGGTCCATAAATGTTGACCACTTTGATCTCCTGCCCCAAATCTTGGGAGCATAAGGCCACCCCCAAACCTAAAACAAATGACCAACAATAGGAGTAAGCTAGAGATCCACATTTCCATTTAACAATGAGGCCCAGACCTACCTCTGGAATCAATACATTTAAATTCCCAACCCCCAACTTACTAAGCTCACTAACATTTTTTTCCTGTTTCGGAGATAGTTTCTTGCAAAAACATAATGTCAAGTTTGTGAACGTCAATAACCATTTTTAAAGACTATTTATATAAGGGTTGGCCAAACCTTGGCAATTAAAAGACAAGCAAATCATGAGGGGTCCTTAATAAGGGCAATGTTTTCTCTAAGGAACCTTTCCATGGTCAACTATTTGTTGATCATAACCTCATTTAGTTTTGTACTTTGTGCCAATGTCAATGTTAGATTTATGACCTCTACTAGGAGCCCTAGACCCTCTTCCACTATTCAGTCCCAACCCCCCTTCACTAGCATCCGTCAAAACCACCAGCCTCATTCTTCTTAGGCCCAAAATTATAGTTCAATGAGTGTGTTCCCTCTCCTAGCCACGAAACACATCAAATCGAGGCTCGATACCGTTGCATCACTCCAGCTGGAACCCCGACCTCCGAACACTTGCTCAACCACTTTTTCCATCCGAGCGTCGAAAAATGGCGTCCACTTCTCTCGCGAAAGTTACCTTCACCAATTTCGGGGACATGCTAGTAGTTCTTCCAATCACATAGAGAAATATAACATGCAAGACATTTGAAATGGACTTCATAATCCAAGAATTTCATCTTCTCATTTTGAAATTTTCATCAAATTATTCATGATATTGTAGCTAAAAATAAACAACCCTTTCTCCACTATTACATACAATATGTTTCTTTATAAATTTTAAAATTGGTTTATATCTACCATGAGTTCAATAAGTCAAATTTTGAAGGGAAAACATTGATATTTAGATGAAGGGCGTTTGGCTTTCCAAAAACTCTTTTATTTGTATCTTTTTTGTTTTTGTTTTTAACCTAGTATGGCAAACATGGAGTCTTAACTAGAAGAACATAAGAAGGATTTATAATTAGTCCCAAACTATCAGTCAATTTGATCTAAAATTTTGATGAATGATGGATGATTTATTTTCTTTTAACCATTCAAAATTTGTAAGAATATTGCATTTCTAGACAAACCACAATTTCTCTCTCATACTACATCAAAAAAGTTTGATTTTGGATAGTTATTATATGTATATGTCTCTTGTTTAAAAGGACTTAGGGTTGTAAGAAAGATGGTTCGCTCAACCTCCTCTAGTCCTTTGGGGCTCCCGAAGGTTGTAAGTTCAAGACCAAAGTGCATTGAGCTGGCTATAAATGCCTGATGGTGTGGAGGTTTCTCGTTCTAAAAAAAAAGTATGGCCTTTGTAATGGGCTTGTCACTTTGTTATTCCTGGGGAGGCCAGAAAGGATTAATCCTAGTCCCCAATCATGGCCTAGTGGATACCTTGTCATCGATGGAAGAAAAATAAGTCTCTTATCTAATGTAGTCTTTCATGCCCTAGTCCATAAGCACTACACGATGAGCCATTTTTTTTTACTTTACTTTCGACAGGTATTCCTTGTTCACTTGTTTAGGTTGAAAATTTATCATATTTTTTACCCTTTTGGTGGAAGAAACATTTTCAACTATGTTTTCATAGGGTTATTATCCATGTCAAAAAAATAGGTAGTAATTTAGGTCACAATTATATATGAAATATTGGTTGATAAAATAGTAAAAAAAAGTTTTTTATGAATGAAAAAAAGAACTTTCAAAATGAGAGTATTTCTCATAAGGAATACTCTTCATTTCACATTAATAAACAAGAAACAAGATTTTTCAAAGAAGACTAGTATTCTGCACTCCAAAGAGGGGAAAAGAGTAGAGGGGGTTGTATAGAAGAGAATATATCAACATTTCTACCCAATTAAGGGTTTTAAAAATTCCAGATTTGAAGGGTTTTTAATCTATTTTTAGAATACTTAAATGTACCCTCTAATATACCAATCCCAATTGGTTTCACACAAGAGATGAAGAATGGTTGATAATTGTGATAGATTTAATTGATATATTTAGGATATTAGAGGACAACTTAGCCATGGCTTGAGATTAGGATGGTGTGTGGATAATAGTTGATGGTTTACATCAAGGAGGTACTCAATCAAACAATATTGCAAACGGGGTAAACAATTTGTGTTAGTTCTTAACATATTCAAAATAGTGAAATTGTGGTTCTTGTATATAGAGGTAACTTTCTTACTAGAAACCCGGGTGTTGAGCATTAGCAACATGGGTTTAACACAGAAAAGAGACCCAATTAGACTCTTTCTCATTTGGTATGGAAAAACCTTCTCCATTAATGGCTTGACAACCTTTTGTTGGGCTTTAACTGGTGTCATGTAGATCTAACTTCCTAAAGTAATAATAACTCTATGGGTCCTAGACTCATAAACAACACAACACCTACACATATATGGTTGTCCTTAAAGAACATCACAAAATTCAAATTGGGCAACATCAAATAGCACCTCATCTTTGAAGGGATTTATGCCATAATGCAAAAAAAATTGCTAACTAACGCCAGTGCCTTGTCCCTGGCTCAATTAAATTGTGGTATATGCTTGCGGGTGCAATGTCATTGACAACTTCAACTTCTTGATGACCTCTATTCAGGTCAGGATTTGCGAAATGTAGCATAGTCCCCTTCACCCATGTCTATGAATGGAAGATGTGATAGATCGTCTAGTTGGACCTTTGTGATAACGATGGTAACATCGGGCTTAGTGTCAATGATCTATTTTCCTTATTCGACTTAAAATCAAAGTATGGTCTCGAATCAAATTCTAAGGCTTTCAAGTCGACCAACAATGTTTGTTTGGAATGTGATTCATTGATGTTGCGCTAAGGGCTTTTGTGATATTCACACCACTTTCTAGTGTCCTCCTTTGACTTCTCATTACTCTTCCTTGCATGCAGTTTATACTGGTTGTCTTGAGCTTGGTTATCCTTTGTTTTTCTAGTTAGGGTTGGCTTTACCATTCTTTCATTGTGGCTAATTCACAAATCGAAACACTCTCTTACACTTTTGTCAAAAAATTTAATCGATTTAGACAACATACCAGTAAGTGGCTCTTAGTGAAGAGATGTCCAAAAACTGCATTTCTATTTGGATCTACCTGTGTAGGCATCATAGTATTTTCAAACCAAGTGTCACTTAGAGTTCTTGATGCCCAACTCTGAATGCAGTATATGAAAGGTGTTGGTGTACTCTAACACTCCTTAGTATTTCTCATGGCACAAAGTTGTCCATCTTATGTACCAGTAATCATAGTTTCCAATAGGGTAGAATTACTCCTCAAGGGAATCAACAAAAGATGCCCAAGTGTGGTTTGCCCTAAATGCTTCAAATTCATCTTTGTCACGTTGCTCATAGCAAGTTTTCAGATAATTTTAACATGGAGAATGAACTTAAAGAACAAGAAGATGATCTTCTCATAGTTGGAAAAAAATTGAATAGAGTAATAATCCTCTAGTAAACTTAACCATTTCTCCAAAGCATCTATGTCTATCTTGCCTTCAAACAAAGGAATGTCAAATTTAACTTGTACCTTGAAGGGTGTCACACCTCTGAAGTGACTAATTTTCAAAGGTGTTGTAACATCCCCATTATAATCCCTAGTTTAATTAATGCTTATGTGGATAGAATATGTGGCTATGGCCAAGCGATGTAATATGTGAATTGTATTTCAATGTTTTAATGATAAAAATGTGATGTCAGTTGCTAAGGGGACATGGACAAGAGATGGGGGCTCAATTAATCCAAAAGAGAGGGAAGTGTCTAGGATAATGGCCAAGAGGGGTAAAAGGGAGGATTACCCATGTATATTAATTTAACCCATTTTCCTCAACGTGCTAATTGTATATGAACCTTCTGATTTCTTATCGAGTGTTCCCAAAGCCAATCATTGAATACATGTAAGAGGGTGGGTGTGAGTGGTCACATCCCAGATTTATTGGGCACATGGGGGTTGAGTACAATCAGCTTGGGGAAGAGTGTGAGTCAAGAAAGGCAAGCCACATGAGAGGAAATTTATGTGAGTTGAGACAATAGTTTTAGAAAGTCAAGTTTTGTGCATGGAAAGAGAGGAGAGAGCAAGAAAGAGAGCTTGGAGCTAGTGCAGCCATGGAGGGAGAACTTTTGAGAATAACCAAAGCAAATTGGAGTTGGAGAACTAAAGAGCCAGGTTTTCAAGCCTAAAGAGTGAACTCATGTGTGAGTTGCACTAAAATATCAAGTGCTTGTTGTTGGTTTGTTGATAGTTTTCCTAGCAAAAAGTTCCTTTGAGTTCCCAGGTAAGAGATTCCTAGTTACCTGTGCCAGAGAGACCCTAATAAACGAATGGCACATTCCTTGGGTTATCCCTGATAAATGGATGGTACATCCCTTGCGTTATCCCTGATAAACGAATGGTACATTCATTGGGTTGGGTAGGTTAGGAGGAAGAGAGTTGGTAGAAAATCAAGATAGTTGTAGGAGAATATCAGTTGGGTTATGAGTTTTATGAGTTGTGAGTGGACTGTAAGAGACCACCCTCTTTTGTGGATTACTAGCCTCAGCTCGGGGGTGACTGACTGTTGAGATTTGGAATAGTCAGTCTATGGTTGGGTGGAACGTTCGTCCCAAGTAGTTGTTTGCACAATTCTTGTTTAAAGATAAGTGTTTTATCTTGTACTAAGTTATTTACATGTGTTATTGTTGTGCATGAACTCTATGTAAATGAAAATGACTTATATATTGTTGTAATGAGTGGTTTAGTTGTATTCCATGTTTATTATTAGCATGCCTTAGATGCATCTGATTTATGGTTATAGACAGTAGATAAATTTGTTTTAAATTTGTAGCTGTAAGCCACAGGAAATCGACTAACAATAAAAGAATTAATTAGTTAGCAGAAGTTTCGTTTTTATGTGTATGTTCCACCATAATGTTCCTTGGTTGGGCTGGGGAACGTTAGAAAGTGGTATCAAAGCTGTAAAGAGATATTTTTTACATGGCATGACCCAACCATGGTGGTTGGGTACGTTACAAAGTGGTATCATAGCCTAGTTTTCAACGTTGAGCCTAGATGGGTCGAGTTAGTAGAATGTTGAAGCGAAAACTCGCAGAGAATTAATTTATGGAGTATGTCTACAACTTGTTTTATTAAATTACTGTAGTAAAATTGAGAGAAATTTCATGGATAATGTGAAGAATTGAGCCTCTTTGGAAATTTCGAAAATAAGAAAATCGGAAAAATTTGGGTATATTTTCGTACGATGATGTTTGCATGACATGGATGCCATGTGTAAGCTGACGTGGTAGAAGAAAGATGTGTATTTACACAGTGGAAAGTACATGTTGGACAAGATGACAGTTGGTCGGTGATGTGGAGCCTTGTGATAGGCCAAGTGTCAGTCCCACGAAATTGCGGTAAGATATTGGAATTTGTCTAAGTGTTAAGCTATCGCGAGTCCACGCAGATGGAAAAATGGCTAAGTGTTGGGACTTCTCAGACGCAATTATGAAAGGAAGTTACAAGTTTATGAGTCAGCGAGTCCGTGTAGATGGAAAAATGGCCAAGTGTTTGGACTTCTCAGATGGACTTATGAAAGGACGGTTACAAGTTTATGAGTTTGCGAGTCTGTGTAGATGGAAAAATGGCTAATTGTTGGGACTTCTCGGACGAACTTGTTAAAGGAAGGTTACAAGTTTATGAGTCCACGAGTCTGTGAGTCCACGAAGGAAAATGAAGCTAAGTGTTGGTAGAGGGTTCATGGAAGGTATGAAGAAGATATATGACTAGATTCATGGTGAATCCATTAAGACGGTTCAATGATGGAGATCTAATCAAGAAATGATCGGAGGGTTATTGAGTGTTGCTACTATGTTGCACGTGCTAATGAACATTCCTTCATTTTTTTTCCACCATAACTTTCAGCTCGGAGCTTGGATCTGAGAAAACAAATAGTCGTTAGAAAGGTATTGAGGAGAAGAAGACATCTGTCAACCCAAAATTTTAAATTGGGCATCATAATCGCTCAGAAAGTGATAAAAGTGAATTGTGTAGCAGCAAAAGAGCGGGAATTGCAACTTGTAATTGTTGTAACTATTCGCTCAAAACTTAGATTGAGGCATGAAGACTTCCATTGGAAAAAAAATTCAAAGAGGAATGCATTTAAGGAATCCTACTTAAGATTAGTGCATGAATATTCTTCATCATTTAAAGCGAAGAATGACTTGTAATCTGATTGATAAATATTTTGCAATATACTTAATTCTAACAACAATTATTGCATACACATTCTTCCATAATCAAAGATACAAAAAGCAGACTTTAGTTCCTACATGAGAACTAGATACAGGGATGATGATCAAGGGTTTTACAACCATGAAGAAGAAATTGGAGGTCTACATATGAACATGGGTAATGTTGAGACTGAGTCTAATGGGAGAAGAGACATGCAGGGGACTATAACTATGAGAAGCCTGCAAAAGGAAGTGTAGAGCTATAGGGTCGATAATGAGAGGATCATGAAGGCTCAAGAAGAGATACCTCAAAGCCTAAATATGCTACAAAATCAAGTTAACAAGGACTCTGGCTCTAAGCAAGCAACTACTGCTAGACAAGTATCAGCATCAAGATCCCATAGTAAAAGAGATAATTATGGGAATGACAGGCTGTCAAGAAGCATGAATAGACGCCATCACTCTCTAAGGCATTCCACCAGAAGAACTCGTGCAAGTTTAGGTCCAGGGAGTATCCCATGTGTGTCTCATGTTCAAAGGCAAAGGGGAATACCTGAGGCAGACATATTGCAGGGTGAACTCGGGAATATTAAGCCACCAACTTTCAATGGTGAGGATAGGAAAGGAGAAGAGACAGAGGCCTGGCTATTGGAAATAAAGAAATATTTCCAGCTGCATGATTACCCCTCCTGGGTAGAAGCTAGAATTGCCACCTACCACTTGCAAGGAAAGGAAACTGTGTGGTGGGATCAACTTAAGCAAGCCAAGAACCTTGATGAGAAAATAATCTCATGGAGGCAGTTCAAGGGATATTTACAAGAGAAATATTTGTTTGAACATTACTATGAAGGAAAGATGAAAGAGTTCTTTGAACTCGAGTTGGGAACCATGCCAATGGAGGAATATGATAAGTGTTTCTTTGAATTGTTGAAGTATGCTGACTTCATTAAGGATGAGAAAGTCAAAATCCAAAGGTTTCTAAGTGGGTTACCTTCCTTCTATAATGACAAGATACAATATGATAATCCCAAGACTTTGGAGGAAACCATAAGGAGAGCAAGTCACCTTTATGAGCAAAGCAAAGGAAGGCCAATGTTCCAAAAGGCTTGGAATGACAAAATGAAAGGGAAAAGGGATCAAACGCAGAAAGGTTTTAAGCCACCCTTTTTTCAGAAATAAATCCCAAGCAAATCAACAAGGCCAAGTAGCCCAAAATGAGAAAAAGAATGCAGATTCATTTGGGAAAAGGCCAAGGCAACAACTCGTTCAATGTTGGGGATGTGAGGGAAATAACTTATATAGGGATTGCCCTCAGAAAGGAGAAAGAATGAGACCTGTCCACAACATTCAAGAGGTTGAAACAATGGAACACATGGGCAGGAGCATGCCAAGGATTTATGCAGCCTTGGATAACAAGCAGGCAGAGTATCAATCTCTAATGATTGAAGTGGAAGGTAAGATCCATAATGAGCCTATATCAATTTTAATTGATTCTGGAGCTAGGCATAGTTACGTAAATGCTAACAGTGTTGAAATATTTCACTTGCAAAGAATTAAGCATAATAAATCTTGGTTAGTTTTGTTAGCATCAAAAGTCACTCCTGGATTGCTTGCAGGAGCATAGCCCAACGCCCATCAGTTTTATGTCACGATAGTTTTTAATGGGTAGAGGCTCGGGAAGATATCACACTAACTCAGGGACTGGGTCCGGCATGTGAGGAACAAAGGAGGTCTTGATCTAACTTCAATCAGTGGGTTGATTTAAAGATGGGCAGGTTGAAGACTTGGTGAGAGGGGTGAACAAACTACCTTAGGCAACAGACCTTTCAGTAGTTTGTAGAAGAAAAACTCTGAATGCAAGATCCTCTTGGTTCAGGGCTTCAAGAAACTGAAAGGGGGGCTTGACTGGATCCTCCAATTCCAAGTCGTTCAGCGCTAAGAAAATCATAGAGACCGATTAGAAACAATGCAACTGTTACAGTGATCCAACCTACATCATCCTATAACAGTTACAACTCGACTGGATCCTCCAATTTCGAGCTGCTCTAATACAGTGTAAACAAAGACGTGAAAGAAACTGACATTCATAAGGCAAGAAGTCTCAAAAGTCCACACATAACCAGGAATAACAGTGCTTCATTAAAGCTTTACAACCGAGAGCCTTGCTCAACCATTGATGATTACAAAATACAAAGACTGAGTCTATATACTCAGAAAAAATTGCCTAACAGAGGTGTGCTCAGTCATCCAAGGCTTGGTGTCCCTTCAGCCAAATTCGGACGGATATTCTTCGTCAGACGCCACCTTAACTGCGCATGGCTCCTGTAAGGGGAGTAGCTGAGCCATTAAGTGTCGAGTTAGCGTGTAC
>SNQJ01S0005759.1:172138-197967 GCA_010110895.2 Picea sitchensis
GAATAGTAAAATGATTACAAATGAGAATGAGGGCTCGCTTATATACCCACGCAAGGGTGCCCTTAACCAATAGTCATGTCCTTTGAGACATGTCCTTTCATTATTAATATTTATTAATTATTATTTATTATTTAATTAGTATGTTATTAATATTTATTTTATATGTATATTTATACTCATAACATTGCCTTCCTCTTAAAAATGTTTTGTCCTCAAATCATAATCACTAGAAGGCTTCCCTTTTAACTTTTGTTCTAGCACGTGATGTCTTCAAAACTTTTGTGCATGTAGTTGTGAATCTCGACGAAACAAGATGATATAACCTTCGAATTCCCAAACTGATGTGTTGCATATTCTGGGAAGTGATCCATCCCAAATCTACTTTCATTGGAATTGTTTGATGATCGATTGTTCGGATGGGGATTCTCATTTTAAGCTTCCCTACAAGTTATTGATTTTTTCTTCGTTCTTTGTGTGGTAGTTTATTTGTTGGTAAGAAGAACATTGTTTATTTTCATCTTCTCCTAGTCATTGGTCGTAATGACTCTTGTGATTTTGATGACAATACGGCATCCTAATCTCTTCTGAATTTTCCTTGGAATCATATTCTTTTTATGTTTGTAGTGATTTGTCAATGTAAGCATTCTTTTGAATTTGAACATCAACTGACTTTGTATTGGTTCATTTTTCTACTATCGAAATTTGAATGTCGGATAATTTATCTATTGGGTCAATCATTGTTTCCTTGTCGACTAATGATGTTTTACAATCTATCTCTTCTTGTAAAGACTTATTATCATGTTTGAGCTTTTTAATATGAGTTAATAAATCTTGATTATGTCGTCTTAATCATAAAAGTTCTTCCTTATTTTCTGACCTATCTTCTTTTTCTGATTCTAGATTCTCCTTTCTTTCATCCTTTACGATTTTAATTTGTTCAAGTAACTTTTGGTTAAGGTTCCTTAGGCAAAAGATTTATTCCTCTTTTTCAGTTAATTTTTCCTTGAGACCTTGATTTTCTTCTTCTGAATTTGTATTCCCTTTCTTCTCGTCTTTTGACTTTCTGATTTTAACTAGTAAATTTTGATTATGATTTTTTAATCATAATATTTCTTCATCCCGTTCTAGTAAGTCTTGGTCCATTTTTTGTCTTTTGGTCTTTAGTTCTTCATTTTGTGCGATGAATTCTCGAATATGCTCTTTGAAGTAACAATTATCTTTCTCTTTTAACCCATTAAAATATTTCTCCTTCTCAATTTCAAACTGTAATTTTTTATTGATCACTTTATAATGTCTTAGTTCTCCTTTCAATATTAGTGACTGTTTTTTTGAATTATCTTGATATTCTTCCATAATAAATGATTTCCCATAAATCGGCCAGAAGCGATTTTGATTTTTAAAAATTATCATATACTCAAACTCCATTTCACAAAAAGGACATTTAGTCCAAAATTTCGATTTATATATGGAATTGTCCCAAAAAAAATTATATAAACTTGAATTGGTTTTAAGATTTATTTTTAAATTTTAATCAATTTGTACCTTCAAGGTACTTTGCACTTCAAAACTTTTCTTCACCCTTCTTTTCTTTTTATCTTCACTTTCCTCTCTCCAATAATATTAAATATATATATTTCCTTTACACTTTTTTTTATACTTTATAAAAATACTTTATATCCACTTTAAGTAACCCTTTTTTTATACTTTATAAAAGTACTTTTATTTTAAGTGAGTTAATAGTGTGTTAATTAAATACCCTTTTAAAAAGATATAAAGTTATATACATTTACTTCTCTTTTATCTACAAATAATATATAAAGCTATGCACTTTTTATAACTTTGAATATGACCTTAAGATTAATTTTTATAATATCCTTTAGATAATTAATTTGGATGTACGAGACATGAGGTGTTTTTTTTTTTTTTTTAATAATTGGTTCTTTGTCTTGCTTTTACTTCTTGTAATTTATTTTAATGGTTTCTCTCTTATACTCTTTGTTATACCTTGTTTTTTTAATAATCTTTTTATAATATATTGTAACATTTACTTCTCTTTTATCCACAAATAATATATAAAGCTATGCACTTTTTATAACTTTGAATATGGCCTTAAGATTATTTTTATAATATCCCTTAGATAATTAATTTGGATGTACGAGGTATGAGGTGTTTTTTTATTATTATTATTAAATAATTGGTTCTTTGTCTTGCATTTACTTCTTGTAATTTCTTTTAATGGTTTCTCTCTTATACTTTTTGCTATATCTTGTTTTTTTAATAATCTTTTTGTAATATATTGTATGTATTCCTTATCTTAAAAATTTCTTTTTTTTTAAAGACACCTTTAAATACTCTTTTTATTTTTTCCCTTTTATTTTAAAAACTTCAAATACTCTTACCTAACTTCAATTACTCAAATAATAAATCACCTTTTTACACTTTGTGGTAACTTTTATGAAAATCTTTTTTTCTTTTTTAACAACTCCACTAAAATATACTTTCTCTTAATAATAATATATTTTCTTTTAAAATAAGATATTAATATTATCTCTTTTCCTGTGCCCTTTTAATAAACTTAGCAAATTTTTATTTTTTTTAATGAATGATCGCGACCTTTGACGTGAGGTTTCGTTTGGGATTCCCATTTTTACTTCTTTAACTTATATACTTCACTTTTACTCCTTGTAAAGTTATGGAGGTGCACCTTTTACTCCTCCTAACTTCTTGGTAATTGTTGGTCAACTAACTATTACGCTCATGGGTAGGATTTCACCTTTGTATTTAATAGTTTGACTTTATAATTTTCTTATGTAACTTTTATATTGAAACACTTTGATTTTATTTATTTTTTCCTTTTATTCATAACGGTTATGTATGTATTTTGAATTTGTAGTGGAATATCTTCAACAAAATTCTGAGTTTTTATATGGCCAAAGGCTTGAGTTGGTCAAAGACCCTAACATCAGAGAAACTATGAAAAAAATTGTTGGCCAGCAACTGGTAATCATTAAAATGCCCAAGAAGAGACTCTGATACTAAATGAGACGAACAAAGTTCGTCACGCACAAATAATCCAAAATATCTGGAATATATATATATATATATATGAATATTAACATGATTACAAATGAGAATGAGGGCTTGCTTATATACTCAAGTAGGGGTTCCCTTAACCAATAGTGTTGTCCTTTGAGACATGTCCTTTCATTATTAATATTTATTAATTATTAATTATCATTTAATTATTATGTTATTAATACATATTTTATATGTATATTTATGTTCATAACAACCCCCTATCTATAGTTCAAAAGATTTTTTTACTTTCCATCCTTCACACACCCAAACCTATACTCACATCCAAACATACCATGCAACAAAGATTAAAAGAGATAAATTTCTACAGTCAAAGAAGAACTTCAAGTTTTCTAAATTTAAGATTGTATAATCAATTTTATCTTCAAATTCCTTTAACAACCAACATTCCAATAGAGTAGGCCACAAAAAATTGGTGGTCGTTGTTGATTTTTAAAATGTTAATTACGCAATCAACATCTCAAAACCATAATGAGGTGACAGAATATGCCAAATATAGAGGAGTGGGACCAGAGACTTTAAGGATCTGAAGGTAGAAGAGGAATTGATTGACTATACAAAGGATCCATATGAGGGACAATAGATCTTCATGTATTCAAGTGTAAGGGGCCAAGAACCCGGTCTAGGTGAAAATGACTTGGAGTCCAAGGGGGTTGTGCAAGTCTTAGTGGAAACTTTAGGAGGTGTCTCCAATGTGGGCAAGGAAAGGTTACTATTAGTACATGTAGGATTTGAAAAAAGTCCTAAAGGTGATGGTATTGGCTCCAGTGCACCTGGAATCAAATCGATAATCAAATCCATTAGCTCATCGGCCAAAGAAAAGCCTCATAATTCTATAGCCCCAAGCAAAGTTATGTTTTTTTTTTTTTGAATAAAACTAGTAGAAATTTTTATTCAAAAAAGATTGCGGTGGTGTTGCAGAGATAGTTTTTACATGATTCAACCAAATCTTGAGATTTCAAAATCAAGTTGTAGCATTATACTATCTAATAAACTTCTAACTAGATTCCTTGATTCCGACTCAAAATTTCTAAGTAGTCTAACATATAACCTATAGAAAATGCCAAGTACCAAAAAACTGAAACTCAACATACATATTAGTAATTGGCTAGATTGGTCTCCTCCTGTTCCTCTCCAGAGGCTTCTGGTGATGAATTTAAATCTGAAATATTCCTTAGTGGAGTCGGGGATGAAGCAGCATCAGAGATAGTCAGGCTTGATGTTGATTGAGCTGGAGAAACTTACCTGGAGCGCAGCTCCACAACCTCCAAATTAATTGCATCCACTCTATCTCTTAATTGTTGAATTCCATGTCGGTGTTCAACAAGCAACTCCATTGCAGTTTTCCAACGGGTGGAGGCATTTTGTAGACTAATTTGGAGCAAATTGAGCTAGGGCCTCATGCTCTTCCTTCTGAATCTCTCATCTCCATCTTGCAACACTCGATCTCATGTTTTCCATGTTTCCCCCTAAAACAACTTCCAACTGCGCTTTTGGCAAAGAAAATAGCCACAAATGGATGACGGGAGAAAGAAAAATAGGCTCGGTTTGTAATCCTTCTTCGAATTCATGCCCAACCGAAAAAATAATGGATTCCTCCTTTGTAAGATCCACTGTATCATCTTGGCTTCATGCAATGGGTCACCACCCGATATGGGGGAGTAAATTCAGCCTTCCTCACCTCCAACCAGAATGAACTTCAAGCATAGGATAAGACCAATGTTGAGTGTGACCATAATTGTGAGGAGTGGGTGAGATAAGCCTGAGGATTGGTGACACAAAAGGGGAACGGCGATGTACCAAAGCCATAAACATAGGAAAACACCTTCATATTGAACCGAGAGAGAATGATCGTAGAGGAGCGCTTGTGTGAAATTTCATCTGAGGTCGATAGTGCATGGATTAACGACTTATTACTTCCAGATATCAGCGTTCCAAACCACAACGTGTTCTTATCTCTGCTGCCACACAACGTCCCCAGCCTTTTCCATGTATTATAACCTAGTTTCCTAGTATGATATATGTCTAAATTAGTTGTTGGGCCCCCTTTGTGACTTAAATAGACAATATCCATATCCATCGTGACCATAATTAAGGAATATAATGATGAGTTTCCTAGCCGACGAGACTCAGTATGCCCGAAGAGTCTCATATAGCTAGGTTGGCCATAGAATCTGCCCTGGCATTATTGATTATAAGAACATGAAAACATATTAGAGATTGAAAACCTTTTGTTTCCTCAAGTGCTCTTACTATGATTCTTTTGAGCTTCATATTTTGTGGTGGGGGGGTCATTTTCTGAACTGGTTGAGAATGACCCTAGAATCTACTATGATATAAATATCATCAATTCCCAAGCTACTAGCTATGCTTAGACCTTTATAAAGTGCATAGGCTTTCGCTTGATTGTCAAAAGCGATGCCCAGACTCCAAGAAAAGGTTGTTCTAATTTGTCCCCTTGGAGAAAGAATAACCACACCTACTCCTTCCACCCCTGGGTTACCTTTCGAGGCTCCATCAAAGCTAAGAATATGCTTCTCTTTGTTTCACATCTAGTTTTCAAATTCATGGGGAGGAAGCATGATTGTCCGTGAACAACTAGAAGGTGCTTGGTAGTTGTTGATAGACGAGATTCCATTCAGAGGTGAGAAGTGATCCATCCATTTGGCTTATGTAGGGGTTAATTGTTGTAGTGTTGCTTCTTTGAGACCCTTCTGTTGGGAAAATTCTCACATTAACCCCATACATTTATTCACTACCAATTCAGGAAGAGAGTTGATTCCTAAAAAAATGGCTCGATTTCTTGCCAACCAAATCTTTTAGATGATAAATTTAGAAACTGCCACAATTCTTGTTTTAAAGGATGGCTTGTAGATCAAAGAACCCTGATATAATGAAGTCCATTTACTGAAGAGAGGAGTTGGAAAGGACGTCCATATGATCCAGGGAGAGATATCATATGGGACCAAGGCCCAAATTGACTTAACATAGGTGCACTCCAGAAATAGATGCCCAAATGTTCCAGGTGCTTGATTGCAGAGGGCACATATAAAGGGGCCATAAAAACCTCTCTTTTGCAAATTTTCTCATGTGAGGATTTTCCCATGCATTAAATTCCAACAAAAGATGTTTATCTTAGGAAGAAAATCAGAGGCCCAAATTTGTCTCCAAACCTTTGCTTTGCGGGGCAGACCTGAATTGTTCAAAAGGGTTTCATAGCCAACATGGACAGAGTAGGAGACATAACCCCAACCTCTGGATTTTGAAGAAGACAAGTGGTGAGGGTCCCATCCTTACAAAGAATAGAAAAGGGACTAAAAAAGGGGGAGAAGGTGAGGGGGAAGACCCCCCAAATACCAACCCGCCCAGGAACTCAAAGGGAGACAATTGGAGATATAAAAAAGTGTTTTTATGCCATGGGAAGAAGACCAGAGAAATAGAGGCTGAAGATCCATGTTATCCTTCAATGGATTATTTTCCATGATGTTATCCTCCCAAAGGGAATTTTTTTTTCCATTGCCAAGGATCCAAGTGACCTTACTTTGGAAGAGCAAAAGGGAGGCATTTAATAGTTTTCAAATGGGTGACCCGGCTTTATATGGGGGAGTAGATTCCAAACATCTAAGTCAATCTCCTGCCAAATATTTATGCAGCAACACCTTTTTCCACCATGCTTGTTGGCATGTGACTAGACGCTAAAGAATTTTTGTTCCCAAGACAATATTTGATAGGGTTGGGTCAAGAATTCCCAAACGTCCATGATTTTTTGTTGCTTGGACTATATTCCAATTTACTAGATGCAATGTTTTACTATTTTCCTTTCCCCTCTGCCAAAGGAATTTTTTAAGTACATGGGTTATACAGGACTTCACGCTCGTTGGAGCCAAGAGAGAGGAGAATTGAAAAATAGGAAGAGTCGAGAGAAATTATTTTATCAAGACCACCCTTCCAACAAGATTTAGCCATTGAGTACCCCAATTAGTGAACTTGGATTTAATTTTATCTAAGAGAGGGCTCCATGTCAAGCTAGTAAGATTTTTTAGACAGATGGGGATGCCTAGATATTTGAAGGAAGTCCAATTCTAATGAAGGGGAAATTGGAGAACAATCACTATCTTTTGAGAAATCCTTGCACTAGTAGTCCATACATAAATATGGCTTTTTTGACGATTGATATTCCCTCCTGAGGATTTCTCTAACTCATCCAGGATTGATTTAAACCTTCTGGAAATAATGGAGGATGCCCCCCCTAGCAACAACATGTCATCAAAAAATTGCGAGTGATTGATTCTCTTTGTGTTGTTGGTTATTTTGATGCTTAGGATGTTTTTGTCTCTTCTAGCTTTCTCCAATGCTCTAATCAAATCCTTTTCCATCAAGATATAAAGCAAGGGGGGGAAACGACAAACCTTCCAAAGTCCTCTTGAAATCTTGAATAATTCGATTGGTATTCCATTAATCATTGGTGCAATACAAGGTGAGTTGATGCATGAGGAAATCCAGGCCAAAAGATCAACTCCAAACCTGAATCTAGCAAGCACTGCAAAGAGAAAACTATGTCTTACCCTGTTAAAATAATTTCCCATGCCCAATGTAATCACCATTCCTGTTTCCTTTCTTTTTTTGCTTGAATGGACAACTTCTTGAACTATCAATATGTTGTTTATCATTTGTCTTTTTTCCACAAATCCACTCTGGTTAGGGGAAACAAGATTAGGGAGGAATGGCTTTAGGCGGTTCGTTGTGATCTTAGAGATAATTTTATAAGAGACATTTCAAAGAGAAATAGTCTTGAAATGATAAAAGGAGGAAGGGATAGATTCTTTAGGAATGACGACTAAAAAGGAATATTTTGTGTCACCACCCATTCTTGTCAATTTTTGCACATACTGAATCATACGCACTAGATCCACCTTTATGATATGCCAACAGAGGAGATAGAGATCGGATAAAAAGCCATCTAGGCCCGAGGCCTTATCCGGGTTCATTTGATGGAGCACCTCTAGAACTTCCTCTTTTGTCACTCTGCTTGCCAATTTGACATCATCTTCATCAATGATGAACCTTGGGATATTACTAAGAAATGTTTCCAAGGCCTCCATATCCCAGTTCCCTTCCTCCTTATATAAATTCTCGAAGTGGTCCTTAGCTGCTTAGCGAAGCTAGTTTTGGCCTAAAATATGCGAACGCCCTCTCCCCAGATCCAAAGATCTTGTTCCTCCATAGCCTAGCTTTGGCCTGCCCATGAAAGAATCTAGTGTTTCTATCCCTAGATTTGAGCCATAGACTATGAGATTTGAGTCTCCAATCTGCTTTTTCCGCCTTCAGGTATTTTTGGTGTTTTTGAAAAGTGTTTTGTTCTTCCATCATCATAGAGGGGAAAATAGGGTTAGTCTCCATATTGAGCCTAATTTCCTCCAATTTTTCGTCCAAGTCCTGTACTTCCTTCCTCTCCTGGATTGATTTGTTTTTTACCCATTATTGTAAGACCTTCTTCATTTCTTTTAACTTTTGTTCCCAGATATAGACCAAGGACCCCAGAATCTAGGCTCTCTAGATGCCTTCAATAACTTAAAAAAAACCAGGATCGTCTGCCCAGCGAGGGTTAAAGCGGAAAGGAATAGGTCCAAGGGGGGTTGGGGGAGATATCTCTAAAGTAATTGGATGATGATCAGATCCCAACCAAGGAAGGATTCAAGAGGAGGGGACAAATTTTTCTTCCAGAATACTGCTACTAATAAGGAACCGGTCAAGTCTGGCAATAATGTGGCTTGGTCCTTGTCTCATATTGGACCAGGTAAATAGACCGGAAACGGGTCGAATGTCCATGAGATCATATATAGAAAGGATTTCTTCCATGTTTTCCCTGGAGGCCTCTCTGACTATAGATCCTTCTCTTTAATGAGAGTTATGCAGAGTGATATTGAAATCTCTAGCAAAAATAAAAAGGGTTGGTCTAAGCCGGCTCTGGAGAGAAAATAAGGAATTCCAACATAATTATTTATATTTGTTTATAGATGGCATATATATATATAGAAAATAGAAAAACTTACCAGATGGGAGGTGCGGAAGTAAAACCATCAACCAATTTGAGTCAATTTCCCATTCTTCTAGTTGAAATAAGAAAGGGTTCCAGAGCGTGCAAATCCCTCCGGAGGCCCCCTTTGAACTGACTGCCTCACCTTGAATTGTCTGCCAAATATATGAACTAGCTTGAAGGACATCTGAATCCTTCATTTTCCACTTTATGGAGTAGAAGGACTTGCGTATTTCCATATCTAAGAATATTTTTCACCATTTATTTTTTATTCTCACTTTCTAGTCCCCTACAGTTTCAAGAAACGACCTTGATCATTTGGAAACTTGTTTGGGGTTGCCCCCTATCGGGGGGGCCGAGACACCCTGATTCCTGGTAAACCTGGATTCCTTCTTAGTGTGCCCATATAGCATACTCTATTTTCCCATATATATCTCTCTTATTGTTGCTACTTCACGACGCTTATTGTTTTATTTCCTCCCTAGTTTTTTAGAGGGTTGGGTATTGAATTTCCCAGAGTCTGCTTCTTCTTCTGAACTTTCTTCAATTTCTCCTTCCTCTTGAAGTTCGGGGGCAAATTTTTGAATGATTGGAGGGGATAGGGAGCCTCCCCCGACTCCTAGGGCTCATGGAAGGTATGAACCTCCTCTGATTCTGGATCTTCTTCTTCTTTTGAAAGAATCTCATATTGATTATTTGTTGGAATGTCATTCTTACTTGCGCCTACAGAAGAGGTGGTGGGAGCTCCCTCCTGAGGAGGAGATTTTTCAGATTGATGCATCACCTCAGGATTTTGCTTCTTTATTTTTGGTTGTTTCCATTGGTCTTTTGCCTCTACTGAAGGCTCTTCTGGGAGGACTTTGGACATCTCTTAGCAAACTATCAATATTCATGGAATATTTTGCATTTAAAAGGCAATTATTTATAGTCTACTTCCTGCAAATAGGTCTAGTTATATAGCTTGATCTTAATAGCCTATGGAAGTCCTTTTTCCAGGTCAACCTCTACACAAATCCAGGAACACGCTTGAAAACCCTCTTTTGGCTTGGCTATATACCGACCTAGTGAGTTCCCAATCGCCCTTAGGGTTTCCTTATTCCAATAGTGGAGAGGCAAGAAAGGAAGACAGACCCAAACTGGAACCGTCGAAGGAATATCATTCTTCAGATTGAAATATGGAGTCCATCTATTCAGATAGAGACCCCGAGCCCCCATGAAGTAAGGGCCACTTGTGAAAATGAGGTTTCAATCCTCCTTTTCTTCAAAAAGGAAAACATAGAAACTCATACCACAAAAGGAGTGGGACATACTACCTTTCAGGTGTGGTTTCTAGTTCTTATCAATCCAAACTGCTAAATATTTCGACGAGGGACAAATTTGAGTGAACCGACTAACCAAACCATGATCCACCCATCTCAGGGCAAGAGATGTCAAACCAACTTGTACTAGAACTTTTGGAATTCCATCCAACTTCTTCACGAATCTCGATAGGGACTACTTTAGCTGCTTAGGGAGGCTGACGATGAGGGAGGAAAATGTTGCAATTTCTACAGAAGGCAGTAGAAGGGGGTTGTATATTTTTAACCTTGTACAACAATTACTACAAACATATTTTCAGTAAAAGAACATAAAAGGTATAATGGAAAATACACACATTAAACAGATATTGTTCCCCTAGAAACCCAAACTGGGAAAACCAACATATTCTATATTCATTCATACTTATACATTGTTTACAATACAATATACATATAGGAGCCAACGACATCCAAAACCCTAACCTAATGACCTGGATTAGTCAACAAACCTAATTTCTTAACCGGAAATAGAAAACCATCAGCAAAAACCATGTGCCGAAAAACCACCAACAAAGGACACATACCCAACATTCTCCCACTTGTTGTTTTCTTTGCATACAGGGGGTTACAGGGTTACATAGTCAACAATCCAGGGCATCAATTCCCATGGATCCTCTACACCAACAGAATTTTTCAGTGCTCACATATTTTTTTAATGAATCTGCAACATTCTTCAAAGTGTCCACCTTCATCGTCAACATTTTCTTTTCTTCAACCATGTCTCTCACAAAGTGATATTGAATATCAATATGCTTTGTCTTTGAATGATTAATCGGGTTCTTCGCCAGAAAAATTGCACTCTAAATGTCACAATCTATCCTTATAGCTTGATGTACCAACCCAATACCTGAACGCAATCTTTGTAACCATATTGCTTCCTTACTTGCATGAGTGGTTTCCATGTATTCAACTTATGTAGTTGAAAGTGCCACGACAATCTGTCTTTTGCTCATCCAACTGGTTGCTCCTCCAAATAGGTTAAACACATACCTGCTTATAGATATCCTACGATCTAGATATCCAGCCCACTCTGCATCCACAAAACCATGTATGTCCAACACTCTGTCCAATCCCGGTCTTCCTTGGTAGCACAATCCATAGCTAGTAGTGCCACGCAAATAGCTTAAAACCCTTTTTACTGCTATATAATGCTCCTTCTCTGGTTTTGACATATACTTGCTCAAAAATCCCACTGCATGTGCAATGTTCAGTCTAGTACAGACCATTGCATACATTAAACTGCCTACTGCACTCGCAAATGGAACATGAGACACATCCTCCTCTCCTTCATATGTCTTGGGACACTGATCCAAAGATAACTTTATACCAATACGAATAAGGACCTTGACCGGTTTACATTCCTGCATATTAAACCTCTAAAATATTGTCTCGACATATTTTCTCTGATTTAACCAGAGTTTGCTCTTTTTCCGATCTCTTTTAATTTCCATGCCCAAAATAAAATTTGAAGCACCGATATCCTTCATGTCAAATTTAGCGGACAACTAAGTTTTCACATCCTGGATAATCTCCTTGTTGTTTCCTATTAGCAACATGTCATCCACATACAAGACCAAATAAATCAAATGATCACCAATTAATTTAAAATACACACAGTGATCCTTTTTGCTTCTTATGAAGCCAAGTCCCATCATATAAGTATCAAATTTTTGATACCACATCATTGGTGATTGTTTTAAACAATATAGGGACTTTTTCAACTTGCATACTAGCTCCTTCTTTCCCTTCACAACAAAGCCTTATGGTTGCTTCATATAGATTTCTTCTTCCATATTTCCATGTAGGAATGTTGTCTTCACATCCATCTGTTATACTTCGAAATCAAATGCAGCAGCAACAAATAACATAAATCGTATAGAAGTTAACTTGGAAACAAGAGAAAAAGTATCACCAAAATCAATTCCCTCAACCTGGGAATAACCCTTTGCTACTAACCGAGCTTTGTATTTCTCCACTTTTCCTTCTTCATTCAGCTTCTTTTTAAATACCCATTTGCTGCCAATGGGATTTCTTATAGTCAGAAACTCCAGTAGATCCCAAGCCTCATTCTTATCCAAGGTTGTCATTTCTTCATCCATGGCCTTTTTCCAAAGCTTTCCATCCTCTGAATCCACTGCCTCCCTGACAGTTCTAGGATCATCATCAGTAATAGACAAAGCAAAATTTGAACGAAAATCATATAGAGTATACCTTTCCAGTAGCCTTCTTTCTCGAACCGATCTCCTCAATACCAAAGTATGAGGATATTCTTCTTTTGATTCATGTTCTTTTTTAGAGTCTGATTCATCATCCTTTAAATCAAACTCTATTTTATTTGGTTCTTCCTTACTTGGTAGGACTTCCTCTTTAACAACATCCTTCATTTCTCTAAATACCACATCTCGGCTATACACAACCTTCTTAGTTTCTAGGTTCCAAAGCTTATAACCTTTGAGACCATCTTTATACCCAATAAAGATACACTTTTCAGACTTCTTATCTAGCTTACTCGTGTTTTCTTTTGGAACATGAACATAGGCCTCACAGCCAAATACCTTGAGATGTGTGAGAGAAGGTTTCTTACCAATCCATACCTCTTGTGGATTCTTGTCATCCAGTGTTGATGAGGTTGATTTGTTGACCACATAACATGCAGTATCCATTGCCTCTTCCCATAATTCTTGCCCTAACTCAGCACCACTGAGCATGCACCTTTCTTTTTCATCAACGTCTTGTTCATCCTTTCTGCAACTCCATTCTGCTGAGGTGTATATGGAGTATTCTTCTACCTTGCTATACCACACTTCTTACAGAATTCTTCAAATTCATTCTCATGGAACTCTCCACCATTATCTATCCTCATCACCTTAATTATTTTCTCTGCTTGATTCTCAGCAAGAGCCTTAAACTCTTTAAACATGTCAAAGACTTCAGATTTCTTCCTGAGGAAATATATCCAAGTATTCCTGAAGAAGTCATCTATAAATGATACATAGTACACATATTTTCCCAATGATGGAACTGACACAGGTCCAAACACATCACTGTGAACTAATTGTAAAATCCCTTCTGCCCTCGTTGCACCAGAGGGGAATCTTACCCGATTTTGCTTCTCATATACACAATGTTCAAAAAAATCAAAATCCAAAGAGCAGTTAGACATACCTTCAACCATATCTTTATCATGTAGTATTCAAAGACCCTTCTCTCTGATATGCCCTGGTCTTTGATGCCACAGCATAACCTTTTATCCAGAAAATGAAGGAGTTATTTCTTCTTCAACTCTAATATTAGAAACAATGGAACTATTACACCCATAACTAATAGTTCTTCCTTACATCTTATACAGATTTCTAAACTGAACTCCCTTCAACAACACCATTGCTACTTGAACCATCCTACAAGTTTCCTTTTCAAATATTGTTTTTACCCCTACATCGTCCATTTTGCTTACAAAAATAAATTTTTTGGCCAATCTTGGGATGTGAAGAACACCAGGTAGTGTTCTAATCCTTCCATCTATGAGCCTCAACTTGACTTTTCCTCAACCTATGATTCTGGTTGTTAATTCATCACCTAGGAAAACATTACATCCATCATACCTTTCATATTCACAGAACCACTCCCTCTGGGGAGTCATGTGAAAGGATGAACCTGAGTCAAGAAACCATGCCTCATGATCTACATGTGTGCTTGAAGAAGCCAAGTACACATCCCCTCCTTCTTCCTTGGAGTTATTTTCTTCTGTAGAAGGAGATTTTTCATATCCCTTCTTTTTCTCAACTTTGGATCTACACTGCTTCTTATAGTTCCCTTCTTTTCAACATCTCCAGCATACCTTTACAAACGTTCTGGGAGACTTAGATCTTCCCTTAGACTTAGATCTCCCATTTGAGGACATAGATCTATTTCTTTCCTAGGAGCGTCCTCTTGAAAATAATCCATCTGTGCTTTGTCCTTCCATGTTCTTCTGTCTCATCTCCTCTAAAAACAAGGATGAGACCACTTCATCAAACCTCAAGGTAGCTCTATTACTACCTATGGCCACAACCAGACTATCCCACGAGTCTGGTAAAGATCACAATAAAATGATACACTTATCTTCATCTGAAATTTTAATCTCAACAGATACTAACTAACTTACCACATTATTGAAGGCGTTCAAATGCTCTGCCACCGAGTCTCCATCTCTCATCCTCAGGTTATACAACTTATTTCTCAGGAATAGTTTATTTACTAGGGACTTGGACTGATACAAGTTCCCCAACTTATCCCATAAATCTTTGGTTGTAGCTTCCTCTGACACATTCAGTAATATTTAATCTGAGAGACACGGTCGGATTGTGCTCTTTGCCTTCCGATCCAACTTTTTCTAGTCATATGTTGAAGTTCATGTAGGTGCAGTACCTGGATCCACCGCAATCCACTTATCTCTATCCACCAACAAATCTTCCATCTTGAGCTTTCGTAGCTCAAAACTTTGCCCATTAAAATTCTCTATCTCCATTTTTTAATTCCTTCCCATTTCTTTTCACCTGAAAAATCAATACCACAGATCTCCCACTTTAACAAGGCTTATCATAGCCCTGAATCAAACCCTTGACCAAAAATCTGTCCCCCTGAAGCCAACAAAACTCTGATACCAAATGTATATTTTAACCTTGTGCAATATTTACTACAAGCAAATTTTCAGTAAAAGAACAAAAAATATACAATAGCAAATACACACATTACACAGAGATTTTTCCCCTGGAAACCCAAACCAGGAAAACCAACATATTCCATATTAATTCATAGTGATACATTGTTTACAATACAATATACATATATGAGCCAACAACATCGAAAACCCTAACCCAATGACTTGGATTAGTCAACAAACCTAATTCTTTAACCGTAAATAGAAAACCATCAGAAAAAACCATGTGTTGAAAAACCACCCAAAATGGACACGAAAATCGAGGCAAAAATGTGACACGTTTCCCGAGGTAAAAAAATCTCAGGGACGTTGCCCCCAAACCCCATGCGTGCCCGACGTAATGTAGAAGCGTGTGTAGCATACACTATTTCTGGATCATGCAAATATTATAACACATACCAAACATGAGATTGGGAGTAGAAGAGCCCAAACCATGGTGAAGTGCCGTGGGAGAGGAAACTAGGTTTCCGTAGGTGGGGGTGTAGTAAAGATTGAGGAGACACAATATTATTAATGTCATTAAATAAACTTCCCAAGTGAATTGATGTTATTCATAATACACACCATAAATTGGTCAATCTAAAACTTCCCAAGTGAATTGATGTTATTCATAATACACACCATAAATTGGTCAATCTAAGAATTAGTAATCAATCTAGAATAGAGGTGGATACACAAGTTCCTATGGATTTGATCCTTCTAAGATAAGTTGGTGATTAGTGGTCAAATTCTAATTTCAAAGGACAAGGACTAGAATGGGAATCCTTTAGTGTGTCCTTGAGGTAATATCGATAAGAACGTGGATTGTCTGAGTAATTAAAGGAAATGAGGGTAAATAAGCTCATAGAGAAAATAAGTCAAAGGTGAGAATGGTCCTTGGGGACAATGTACAAGTTCAAGAAGAAATATAATACTCAAGAAAATCCCTTATTGGGAATTTTTTTGGTAGGTTTATTGTTGAGAAATCACTTAATTATTGGATCCAATGGTATTAGGTCCAAATCCTTAGATATGGACCTATACTTCACTTGTTTTCTAGTTGGTGGATAGTTATTTTATTTGGATTAGAGGAGGATGCAAGCAGCATCCCAAGAGTGAAGATTGTATTGAGATTCAACTTATCTATCTCTTAAGCCTTGGAGTATGTGTTTTGACCCTTTCATTAAGTTCATAAAGGGAACTCCGATATAGCTTAGTCTCCTTGGTTTATCTATGGAACTGTGCTTTGAGAAACCCATGAAAAAGATTGAAAAATCATTGGACAAAAACATTGGAAATAGACTCATCTGTTAAATCTAATGTTTATTGGACAGTAGGAAGGGTCCTAGTAGAGATATATCTAAGTAAAGGTCTCCCAAAAATCGGTAAGAGAGGTAATACATTTTTAAATATTGGACTATAACAAAATATCTTCCAGATGTGCATGTTTTCATGTGGATGGACACATAGTGGAGGATTGTATCTTTCCTTTCTCAAGGATAGTTTGGAGAATAAAGCATCCATCTTCAAATGAGATAAAGGAGGTACCAAATAGATAAATAGAGGTAGAGGGTCAAAATTCCCAATCTAAGAAGTTTACTCCTAATCCTATCATTGATGGTAGTGGCCCCATAAAAACTCTGGAGACCTTATATGTCATTTTGAAAGATATTGGTTCAAAAACAGGATATGTGAAGGATGCTCAACCAGCTCTAGATGGATCCTTAGATTCAACGTAATCTCTCTAGGAGAAGGATGCACATGCTATCCATGATCATGGTAAGTCCATAAATAAAAATTCCATTTCAGACATAGTTTTGTAAGAAGTAAATGAAATTTGGATCTAGGAAATAATGTGATCTTTCTCTCGCTCATAGAAATCCCTAAGAAATGTATAAAGGGTTATATGGGTTTGGGAAGGCCTACGGTTTTAGGTTTGGGAATGGAGATCCCTCTTATTGATTGAGAAAATGAAAATTGAAATATGAAGCCTTTCTCTTAAATTATATCTAAAGTTTTCCCTCTCAAATATGATTTTGACATTAGAGTTTTGAATTTGGGGGATGAGTTAGAAGACAAAGTTAAAAATAGGTAATCCTTAAGACCACAAAACATGGTTAAGAAGGGTAGGGATAAAGGGGATGTAGGACGGATAGGCCTAGTCTTAGTCAAATGTATTGGTCCTTGGTAGAAAATCCATATTGCATCATGATCAAGAAAAATCCCTAATTAGGTCCAACAAGGAAAGAAAAAATCCATTAAAGGGGTCCTTAGAGTTGGACAAAACACCACCATAGCCTCCAAATAATAATTGTGTATTTTAATTCAATAGGTTTTAACAATCCCTCTAAAAGGTTGTATTTTGTGATATTGGTCGAGGTTTCTAAACTTGATGTCACTCTAATTTAGGAAACAATCTGTGATGAAAAAAAGATAGTGGAAGGGTTGAGTAAAACTCTCAGGGAATGAGATTGTTTTAGCATTAAATGCCTCAATGAACTCTAGAGGTATGATCACATGATGGAAAAAATATATCCCCTTATTTCAATCTATTGTTTCTATTTTAGGTATATGAACATAGTTTTACTTTAAAGATCTGGGGAAAAGGATTTATGTAGTTAATTGTTATGGTCCATATGAAGATAAGCAATAGTTTTGGGATGTTTTTTTGCTCTGTACTATATAAAAAAGGATAGAATCAAAGTAGGTGGAGATCTTAATTTCACTTTGGGAAATGTAAAAGTGTGGGGAGCAATAGCAAGGATGGATAGTTTGGCAAACATTCTTTAGGCACAAAATTGAGGAGGTGGGATCGATTGATTTAGAACCTACCAAACTCAAGCCTACATGGAGCAATAATAAATGTGGAACTTGGGTTTTCAAAAAGATTAGAGTCATTTTAAAACTCATAGAATTTGATAAATAAATCTGAAAGAATTAGGACCTTGGTGGCTATAGGGGGAAACTCTGATGATTCTCCCATTCTCATTTAATTAGAAAAAAAAAACCTTCTAGTCCTTTTAAATATAACCCACAATGGTTGGAGGGGGATGTATTTCATGAAATTGTTAAAATGGAATGTGTCCCATATGATTTGAAATCAAGGGAGACAATAAGTTTCAATTTGCAGAAGCTTCAAGGAAGGTTAAAAAAGTTTTGGTCTCATGGGCGTCCAACAAGGGAAATGAAAAGGACATGGATATTAGGTATATGTGTTAGACATCAAAATTTCACACCTAGGTATCTCACCCTAAGTGTCACAAAGTGATGTATGCACCTCGGTAAGTGTCACATTCACTGTCGCAAGTGTCATATGGACCTTCCCAAGTGTCGCACTTTCTTTGTAAGGTGTCTCCACCCCTTGACACCATTAAAACAAGTGTTCATGACTCCTAATTCATATGGGAGGAGGAAACCCATCATTTATATGTTAAAACACACCTATTTTTGAGCATTTATGAAGGGTGGCTCCCCTCTGACCATATTTAGGGAGCACTGGTGCTCCCCTTCCCATGTATAGGGAGTGCCATTGTTGGTGAATGACACCCTCTCTCTCAATTGGGGAGATGAGAGAAAATGGGGCTCTCCCCCACCTTATTCTATGGGCCAACTCCTTCAGATTGGGTTAGTTTTGTTCAACCCTCATGTATGGGCTTCACTTTAGGATATGATGCAAGCCTAAAGGATCCATATCCTCAACCATATCCCTCATTTTATCTTGTTTTTTATGCCTCTCAAGCCTATATATTGAGGGATTTCCAAGGTGAAAAGGGGAAGATTTCAGGTATCAAACCTCTTATTTGGTAGATTCGTGCAAGGGATGGATGAGGGAAACCTGGAGAAGACCCAAATAGCCATGTCATGACGTTTCATATTTGGTGTTCATCAAAACCACTGATGGATGACTCTATTTGTTTTTGTATTTTCCAGTGTACTCTTACAAGCTCAACGAAAAAATGGTACATTGAGTTACAATGTGGATCTTTTCAAGATTTAAATTCGCTTGCCATGGATTTCCTCACCCATTTTCAGTTTCCAATTAGATACGAAACCAACACAGAACTTTTGACCTCCTTTCGTCAGACTAACTCTATCCATATTTCCGACCATATTAATGAGTGAAGATGACTATGATGTTTGATCAAAGCCACCATCCCTAACCAATTGTTGGTTGAATGGTTCACAAAATCCCTGTTACCTCCTATTTCTCATGATGTAGCAATGGGAGGTGTACTTACAGAAGAGGAAGCTATTGCTCATGCCCAATATCTGGATCTGGTTTATTCCCAATCTGGTACTTTGTATGACCTGATCCCAAACGCTCCTCGTACATCAACCGATCCATCCAAACCATCCTCTACCGCTCATTCAGACGATGTTATCGGTTTTTTCAAAATGCAACCTATCTCACAGTCAACTGGGACAACCAATCATTCAGTATCTACCTCGTCTACAGTGCAGATTTATGTCCCATCAAATTCTGCCCCCACTAAAGTTTCTGAAGTAAATGCAGTCAATCTACTTCACCACCACAATCATGGGGTAAAAATAAAACTAAGAATAAATCCAAGAAAAATTATAATCAAACAGAAAATACAAAAACACAAGCACAACCAACCGCTGCTGAAAATCAACCACGGTGCAAACTAAAATTTCCTTGCCTCATATGTGTTGAATATCATTATAGAAGAGATTGTCCCCATAGCGAAGAAGTATCAAAATTATTTAAATGAAATTCCCAACCCATTGTTTTGACACATCCTTTTCCACAACATCAGTGACTGGTTGCAAAAAATCCTGCCCCTCCATAAGGAGGAAACCAAGGTCATCCTCGTAACAAGGATTCTTCCTCAAGTGCACATATTTACATGTTCAATGGAGTATATTTGACCACTAGGACTATGACATATGACACACCTCCAGGGAATCCCGGTAAAGAAAGTGTAACTAATGGAACCGTGACAGATCCACCTTCCACTTCAGTTACCCCTCCATCTGGACCTCTCCAGATTGAAAAACCTAACTTTAACTCTATCTTATGTCCACCCAAGAGTAATATCTGAAATTTGACCTTTAATCCTAACTCTCGTGTTGCCCAGAACTACAACATTGTTGAAGATTTGGCACAAGAACCTTCTGCAATGTCAGCTCTCGAAGTTCTGCAACACTGCCCCAGCCAATGTAGGACTCTCTTGGAAGCCATCGGATTTATAGATCCTGAGTCATCCAATAATATCATGTTTGACCTGGACAATTATAAATCAAGGCTTTCTCACCAACTTGCGTTTCAAATCGATGTTGTTGTTCACAATCAACATATTCATCACACTATATTGGATGAAGGAGCATCGAGTTGTGTCATGTCTTTACCATGTTGGAAAGGTCTTAAATCCCCTGGTCTTAATCAATCTCCTACCATGTTGAAAGCATTTGATGGACGAGGTTTGAGACCTCATGGACTGTTATAATCTTTAGTCGTTCAACTAGGGAGGGGAATTGTTTCTGTTGATGTGGAAGTAATCGACATTGCTTTAGATTATAACTTATTACTTGGAAGAAGATGGTTTTATGCTATGACTGATGTGGCCTCTTTGGTTTTTCGATGTGTCCAGTTTCCTCATCAAGGAAAACTAGTTACCATCGATCAGTTAGATTATTGTACACATGATTCTTGCAATCAAACAACCAACAATATTCCATTTTTGGGGGACACAAAGATTACTTATGAAATTGTCGAGGTGGGTCTATTGAAAGACTCATTTCTCATGGGAACTTTCCCTGCACTCGTTCCTCATATTTCACAGCATATCGCCATAATAAATATGATTTTGACCATGATACATCAATCCCTCGAATCATTTTATCCTTGTATTGTACCTAGTCCTTTACAATTCGATACACTAGGTGACACCATGCCGCTTAGTCACGTCGAGGCCACATACGAAGCCATTCAATCTGCCTCTCCTTCACCCGATGACCAACATATGCTTGCATCTAATTCTTATTCGTTACCATCCTAGTTAAATTCCTTATCCTTGACCTTTGATTACATCCTACGTATTTTTCCATCCAATGAATCCATTGTGGAAATGCTTAATATTGAAGAGTCACCATGGGATGATAACAACCATCGCCCATTCTCTCTTCCCAGATTGGATGAAATCGAGAAAGATATTTCATCTATCTTTCCAATTAATATTGTCAACAATCCTCAATCTTCGATACTCACTTAGGATATAATCTTCAAGGGAAATTTGGGAAACATATCGAAAATAATCAGTGTAGACATATCAGAAAAAGAAGGTGTCGTGGAAAACATACAACTAGGTGCGACCTATTCAACTAAAGAGATTGAAAATTACACTGCCTCATTTAAAGAATTCCGTGACATTTTTTCCTGGAGCTACGAAGAAATACCAGGGATCAACCCTTAGACCATTGTGCATGAAATCAAAACTTACCCTAGAGTTAAACCTATACAACAGAAACTTCGACCTGTTCATCCTAATAAAACTGTCGCAATAAAGGCAGAAGTGGAAAAATTACTGAAATTTGGTTTCATTTACCCTGTACCTCTGATCGAATGGGTTTCTAATATTATTCTGGTCGTAAACAAACAAGGGACAATTTTTGTTTGTGTCGATTATAGGGATCTTAATAAGGCTTGTCTGAAATACAATTACCCTACGCCTTTCATCGACCAAATTATCGATAATTGCACCAGAAGTGTCATTTTCTCTTTTATGAATGGCTTCTCCGGCTATAACCAAATAAATATTTTACCTGTTGATCAACACAAAATAACCTTCATCTTTCCGTGAGGGACTTTTACATATCGAAAATTACCTTTTGGCCTTAAAAATACTGGAGCCACTTTCCAACAGGCTATGTCGTACGCTTTCCACGATATCAAACATATTGTTGAACCCTATCTCAATGACTTTCCATCTCATTCGACTCATCGAAAAGATCATATTGGTCATCTAAGAGTGGTCTTTCTTAGATGTAGACATCACAACATAAGTTTGAACCCCAACAAATGCATTTTTTTTCTTGAATCAAGGAGACTCCTAGGCCTTGTGGTATCCAAAGATGGGATTAGGTTGGATCCCTTAAAAGTGAAAGCTATCCTCGCTTTACCTCCTCCCAACAATCTTACCCAAATCCAAAGTTTGCAAGGGAAGGAAAACTTTCTACTTTGTTTCATCTGCAATTACGCTGAAATCACAAAAGGATTCATGAGATTGATGCAAAAGGATGTCCCTTTCATCTGGGATGCAATTGCTCAATGCTCATTTTATGATCTCAAACATGCTTTAACGAATACACTGATGTTACATCCCCCAACTATGTGAGAGATTACATCCTTCATTTGTTTGCCTCTGCTTCCACTATTTCCATGGTGTTAGTTCAGGAGGATTATGACGGTGCAGAACATGTGATCTATTATTCCTTTCAGATCCTAAACTTCATTATTCACATGTTGAAAAGTTGGCTTTGGCGACAAGCATTGTTGTCCAAAGATTTTGACATTACATCTTACTTCGCACTACCATGGTCATTGTTGACTCGAACCCCATGTACCACATCTTGACTCGCCAAGTACTTGGGGGAAAATATTCCAAATGGATAGTCATTCTCCAAGAATTCGATCTCGAGTTCACCAAATCCAAAGCAAAGAAATCATTGGTTTTTGCCGAGTTAATTTGCGATCTTCCCCATACCGATGAGGAAATGGAGCCTAGTGATTCCCTTCCATATGAGTCATTGTTACTTATCAATACCTCTGGCCCATGGTATGGAGACATTCTTTTATATCTCCAGACCCGATGCTTCCAACCAGGTATTTCATGTGACGAACGACGTCATATTAGACACCATTCAAAATACTACATTATTGTTGGCGACACTTTGTATATTCATGGTATTGATATTGTTCTACGATGTTTCTTAACCCATGAAGAGTTTGAGCATGTTTTAAATGACTATCACCTTAGAGCTTGTGGAAGTCATCTCTCTGAGATGGTTACAGCCCAAAAAATCCTACGTGCCAGTTATTTTTGGACAACCATTTTCAAAGACTACATTGAGGTCGTTAAAAAATTCCCCCCTTGTCAAATCTTTCAGAAGAAAGGATGTACCCACCCAACTCCACTTCACACAATTGTCTCCATCGGTCCCTTTTCCCAATGCGGTATTGATTTCATGCATTGTATTCCTACCTCAACCAGGGGGCATGGTTATATTATCGTTGCAGTCGATTATTTCACTAAATGGGCTGAGTCTATGTCTACATTTCTAAATGATGACTGAACCATGGCACTTTTCATGTTTAACCACATCATCGCTCGATTCAAAGTCCCACAAGCTATCGTAACTGATCACAAATCCCATTTCCAAAATCAGATGATGAGTGAATCATGCACCAAATTGGTTTTTCGACATGAAAACTCATCCCCATAATATCCTCAATCCAGTGGACAAGTTGAAGCCATCAACAAAGTCTTTAAAACCATGCTTCAACACATGGTGGCGATGAAAAAAATACTTGGAATTTGCAACTCTTCTCAAAACTCTGGGCCTGTCGAACTTTAGTTACAACCGCCACTGGATTCACACCTTTCTAGTTGGTATATGGGTTGGAAGCGGTGTTTTCGATTGAATTCAAGATTCCATCTCTAAAACTAACCATAGAGCTCCTGCCCCACACTTATGTCGAAGAAGAATGATTCATGTACCTAACGAAGTTGGATGAAACCCGCCGTGATGCTTCTCTGATCAACGAGACAAAACAAAAATGCATCAAGACCCAATATGATAAGTTTGTCCGGCCTCGCATATTCGAAGAAGGAGATTTGGTCCTGGTTTATGACCAACACCATGATAAACTTGGAGTAGGGAAATTGGAACCGATGTAGCATGGACCTTACATCATAAAACATGTTTTTCAAAAAGGCTCCTATGAGCTAATCGATTATGATGGAATCCCTCTTTGTGAGACTCACAACAAGCTCTACCTGAAAAAATACCACTCTTAGAAAATCTTGCACATGTGCTTTGTAAATTATTGTACCATATGTTTTGGTTTGGTGTGTCTTTACTTTTGTGTGAACGAGTTTTGTTATATCCTTAGCTTCTTATACCTTGCTTTGTGCCTGAATGCGCAGATGTCAGCATCTTTCCCAATATATTTTGGATTTACGGATGGTGTTAGCCAACATACCTAGAACTTAGCTTCTGCAGCTTGGACCATCTACCATTCTTTCGAGTTGGTGAGCTCATGAGTGACATGTCTTGGGACTGCAACCAATAAAGTTGTAGAATATCATGCCATTATTGTACTTTTGACTAAGGCCGCCTCTCTTGACATATCTCAAATTATCATTAACCTTGATTCCCAACGTGTGGTCTGTCAACTCAACCGCGTTTATACCATACAAAATCCAATATTTCTACGTCTCTACTTGAGGGCTCGCCGTCTCGAAAGGTTTTTTACTTAAGAATACCAACACATACTGAGAGAACTTAATACCATTATCAATTCGTTAGCAAATTAAATGTTGGATTGGCATCTTGCACATATATAAGTATTCAAGAACATAAAAGCATAAACATAAAATATAAAAAAACATCACATCATTGTAACATAGGCAGCTGAGCCAAAACCCATATATATATATATATATATATATATATATATATATAGCAAAAGTGTGTCATAATATAGTAAAAAAAGTACATAGAGTGGAAAAATGTGGGCTAATATGCCCGTACATCATCATAGCAAGACTACAGAAAATTCTACTTGTTCTCATGTACAATATTGTGCTCATGGTAGCACACTACTTCTCTATCTACTCATCTCAAGAGATGGCTAATATTCTCTAGTACACCCACAATGTACCTCTGCAGGTGTGAAGGAACATCATGCAATCTCATGGAGGGGACACCCATGGTAATCCCCCTGAGATTCCTTTCTGCTTCACGAAGTCCTCCAGCTTTGCCACCTGCCTCCATTGATGCATGGGCACCACCGCGTCATCCAAATGGTGGCATTCGAGATGGACAAGCCATCCCTCTATCTGCATGATGAAAAATAAACATGTTTAATCCCTCTTTGTACAACAAAAAAATGCATATATTATAAAACAAAAATATACTTTTGCAAGGTCATGATCTCCCGTGTTTTACCTGATGCATCCCATAGTGCCCCTTCAGGGAGCACTAGATCCGCAATGTCCCCAAAATCAACCCCAACATAAGGGCAGTCCTCTATCATCACAATCTGCCTCTTCCACCATGTGAGGAAGCCAACAGTAAAAGAAAAGTGTTAAGAACCAAATATCAATATAGCATATAAAAACCTCAGAAAAAGTACTCAACGCCTTGAAAAAGAGATAATTTCAGATAATAAGTCTCTTTGAGGGGGCAACCTACTTTTACCCCACTTAAATGTTCAAGTACAAGATGATTCAAAATGAAAATGTCTCCTTGGTATATATAGGAGACTAGGAGGTATAATTACCACTAATGGCCTAAAGCCAACATAAATAAAATAACATTACTAATATAATATGCCCCAATTAAGGGGTAATGAGCCAATATTAGGGCTTAACATGCCCCTCCCCTTGAGACAAGTGTTGTCCACAACACTTCAGTA